>WNWK01001916.1:202500-240834 GCA_009830355.1 Cherax destructor | reverse complement strand
TATATTTCATTGTGTTTGTTTATTATTAAATTAATGTTAACGTATCTAAAATATATTTAGTTGGGTTAGGGTAAATTAAATTGCGCTTGTTGTAATAAGGTTAGGTAGGTTTTCAAAGTTTCTCTTGGTACATAATTATAAATTCTTACATTAACATAAATGAAAAAATATATCTTTAAACGTATAAGAAAATTTTAGAAAGGACTTAATTTTAGATGAGTTCTTGCTAATTGACCAGTTTTACCTAATCGGCACGACATATATATATATATATATATATATATATATATATATATATATATATATATATATATATATATATATATATATATATATATATATATATGTATATATATATATATATATATATATATATATATATATATATATATATATATATATATATATATATATATACACACATTATACATGTGTGTATCCGAGGGAGCATCAAGTGTCGCAAGCGGCATCAATGGTAAGAGGATTCCAACATATAGCCAGGAGACTGTAGATGATCTTTGTATTTCATTCTCTGTACGTGTTGGTGGAGAAAATCTCAGACCCAGAGATAAATACACAGACACACACCATCACACACGCACACACACACACATTCACACACACACACACACACACACACACACTAGAGGACAGGATGGTTAGGGGAGACATGATAACGACATATAAAATACTGCGAGGAATAGATAAGGTGTACAGAGACAAGATGTTCCAGAGAGGGGACACAGAAACAAGGGGTCACAATTGGAAGTTGAAGACTTCTATGAGTCAAAGAGATGTTAGGAAGTATTTCTTAGGATGGGGTCCACCTCTGGTGTAAATTGTGGGACCCATTTCCTCGGAGAAGTGAGCGTATTTGATAGGAGTGAATGGAGGCATATGGTTTTTAATACTTGACGTGCTGTTGGAGTGTGAGCAAAGTAACATTTATGAAGGGATTCAGGGAAACCGGCAGGCCGGACTTGAGTTCTGGAGATGGGAAGTACAGTGCCGGCACTCTGAAGGAGGGGTGTTAATGTTGCAGTTTTATAACTGTAGTGTAAAGCACCCCTCTGGCAAGACAGTGATGGAGTGAATGATGATGAAAGTTTTTCTTTTTCGGGCCACCCTGCCTTGGTGGGAATCGGCCGATGTGTAATAAAAAAAAAAAAAAAAAAAAAATATATATATATATATATATATATATATATATATATATATATATATATATATATATATATATATATATATATATATATATATATATAAGTATATATATATATATATATATTAGTTTTATAGAATGCTATTGTAACTTGCGAGTAAACTATCAGAGTTGCCTGTACAGTTGTTTTAATTAGCAAATTGCAGCGAGGATGTGACTCGGCAATTCAAATTTTTCTAATGGACACAATAGTGCCACTGTAATTATGCCTGCAGGGGTCCATTTTATATTTTAATTTCGGATCAGTAGCCATCAGGGCCAGCTTTATATTAGTTAATTAATATTACCTGAATAGAAGTTATTATGAATCTATAAACACAAGCTTTGAAATTTAGAATTAGCATGTGTTCCATAGAAGTAAATTTTAAATTGAACTGTGGTAATTATTTGATATTTATACATATATATATATATATATATATATATATATATATATATATATATATATATATATATATATATATATATATATATATATATATATATATATGTATATATATATATATATATATATATATATATATATATATATATATATATATATATATATATATATATATATAGAGGGAATATAATATATATAGAGGGAATATAAATGTGTAAATTCAAGGATTATGTGGATTAAAATAAGGGTCGGATGCGAAAAGTGGGTCATAATAAGCGTGTATGCACCTGGAGAAGAGAGGAGTGTAGAGGAGAGAGAGATTTTGGGAGATGTTAAGCGAATGTATAGGAACTTTTGAACCAAATGAGAGAGTAATTGTGGTAGGGGACCTAAATGCTAAAGTGGGAGAAACATGCAGAGAGGGTGTAGTAGGTAAGTTTGGGGTGCCAGGTGTAAATGATAATGGGAGCCCTTTGATTGAACTTTGTATAGAAAGGGGTTTAGTTATAGGTAATACATATTTTAAGAAAAAGAGGATAAATAAGTATACAAGATATGATGTAGGGCGTAATGACAGTAGTTTGTTGGACTATGTATTGGTAGATAAAAGACTGTTGAGTAGACTTCAGGATGTACATGTTTATAGAGGGGCTACAGATATATCAGATCACTTTTTAGTTATAGCTACAGTGGGAGTAAAAGGTAGATGGGATACAAGGAAAATAGAATCAGTAAGTAAAAGAGAGGTGAAGGTTTATAAACTAAAAGAGGAGGCAGTTAGGGTAAGATATAAACAACTATTGGAGGATAGATGGGCTAGTGAGAGTGTAGGCAATGGGGTCGAAAATGTATGGGGTAGATTTAAAAATGTAGTGTTAGAGTGTTCAGCAGAAGTTTGTGGTTACAGGCGAGTGGGTGCGGAGGGAAGAGGAGCGATGGTGGAATGATGATGTAAAGAGAGTAGTAAGGGAGAAAAAGTTAGCATATGAGAGGTTTTTACAAAGTAGAAGTGATGCAAGGAGGGAAGAGTATATGGAGAGAAAAAGAGAGGTTAAAAGAGTGGTGAAGCAATGTAAAAAGAGAGCAGATGAGAGAGTGGGTGAGATGTTATCAGCAAATTTTGTTGAAAATAAGAAAAAGTTTTGGAATGAGATTAATAAGTTGAGGAAGCCTAGAGAACAAATGGATTTGACAGTTAAAAATAGGAGAGGAGAGTTATTAAATGGAGAGTTAGAGGTATCGGGAAGATGGAGAGAATATTTTGAGGATTTGTTAAATGTTGATGAAGACAGGGAAGCTGTGATTTCGTGTGTAGGGCAAGGAGGAATAACATCTTGTAGGAGTGTGGAAGAGCCAGTTGTGGGTGTAGGGGAAGTTCGTGAGGCAGTGGGTAGAATGAAAGGGGTAAGGCAGCTGGGATTGATGGGATAAAGATAGAAATGTTAAAAGCAGGTGGGGATATAATTTTGGAGTGGTTGGTGCTATTATTTAATAAATGTATGGAAGAGGGTAAGGTACCTAGGGATTGGCAGAGAGCGTGTATTGTTCCTTTGTATAAAGGCAAAGGGGACAAAAGAGAGTGCAAAAATTATAGGGGAATAAGTCTGTTGAGTGTACCTGGTAAAGTGTATGGTAGAGTTATTATTGAAAGAATTAAGAGTAAAACAGAAAGCAGGATAGCAGATGAACAAGGGGCTTTAGGAAAGGTAGGGGGTGTGTAGACCAAGTGTTTACAGTGAAACATATAGGTGAACAGTATTTGGATAAGGGTAAAGATGTTTTTGTGGCATTTATGGATTTGGAAAAGGCGTATGATAGGGTAGATAGGGGGCAATGTGGCAGATGTTGCAGGTGTATGGAATAGGAGGAAGGTTACTGAAAGCAGTGAAGAGTTTTTATGAGGATAGTGAGGCTCAGGTTAGAGTGTGTAGGAGGGAAGGGGACTATTTCCCAGTAAAAGTGGGCCTTAGACAAGGATGTGTGATGTCACCGTGGTTGTTCAATATATTTATAGATGGGGTTGTAAGAGAAGTGAATGCGAGGGTCTTGGCAAGAGGTGTTGGGCTAAAAGATAAAGAGGCAAATACAAAGTGGGAGTTGTCACAGTTGCTTTTTGCTGATGACACTGTGCTTTTGGGAGATTCTGAAGAGAAGCTGCAGAGGTTGGTGGATGAATTTGGTAGGGTGTGTAAAAGAAGAAAATTGAAAGTGAATATAGGAAAGAGTAAGGTGATGAGGATAACAAAAAGAATAGGTGACGAAAGATTGGATATCAGATTGGAGGGAGAGAGTATGGAGGAGGTGAATGTATTCAGATATTTGGGAGTGGACATGTCGGCGGATGGGTCTATGAAGGATGAGGTGAATCATAGAATTGATGAGGGGAAAAGGGTGAGTGGAGCACTTCGGAGTCTGTGGAGACAAAGAACCTTGTCCATGGAAGTAAAGAGGGGAATGTATGAGAGTATAGTTATACCAACGCTCTTATATGGGTGTGAAGCATGGGTGATGAATGTTGCAACGAGGAGAAGGCTGGAGGCAGTGGAGATGTCATGTCTGAGGTCAATGTGTGGTGTGAATATAATGCAGAGAATTCGGAGTTTGGAAATTAGGAGGAGGTGCGGATTACCAAAACGATTGTCCAGAGAGCTGAGGAGGGGTTGTTGAGGTGGTTTGGACATGTAGAGAGAATGGAACGAGACAGAGTGACTTCGAGAGTGTATAAATCTGTAGTGGAGGGAAGGCGGGGTAGGGGTCGGCCTAGGAAAGGTTGGAGGGAGGGGTAAAGGAAGTTTTGTGTGCGAGGGGCTTGGACTTCCAGCAAGCATGTGTGAGCGTATTTGATAGGAGTGAATGGAGGCATATGGTTTTTAATACTTGACGTGCTGTTGGAGTGTGAGCAAAGTAACATTTATGAAGGGATTCAGGGAAACCGGCAGGCCGGACTTGAGTTCTGGAGATGGGAAGTACAGTGCCGGCACTCTAAAGGAGGGGTGTTAATGTTGCAGTTTTATAACTGTAGTGTAAAGCACCCTTCTGGCAAGACAGTGATGGAGTGAATGATGATGAAAGTTTTTCTTTTTCGGGCCACCCTGCCTTGGTGGGAATCGGCCGATGTGTTAATAAATAATAAAAAAAATATATAAGATGGGGTCCACCTCTGGTGTCAATTGTGGGACCCATTGCCTCGGAGAAGTGGATAAAAAGACTTCAAGGAAGAATATTTAGATTTCTTTCTGAAGCCATTTGAATATTCCACTTCCCCTACAACCTCATCTTTTTTTTACAAATTTTATTTCAAGACAAAATACAATGGGGTGTAAAACAACATAGATAACAACTCAGAGATACATGTCAAATACTTCGTCCAACTCCCCGGCAGTGGGCCGCGTGCCCAGAATACTGCAGGCATTTCCCCTCTGGATCGCAACACTGAGTCTCTGAAAGAGGAATCTGGTCGCCCTGTGGTCCTTGGTTTCTATGATGAGTTTTCCACCCAGCTCTTTGAGAAACTTTAGAGCACACTTGCCCCATGCTCCATGGGTCTCCGACCCTATTGGGATGAAGTTATAGCAAGAGGGAAGGTCTTCATATTTGCGGGTCTTCTGGGTCTCCCTGTGGCTGGCAGCTCCACCCCCTTCGGCTAAGGAGTGTGGCAGGTAGGTGTCTGCCAATGTGGCAGCACAGGTGTAGTCCCAAGCAATCTGCTTACCATCCTTCCAGGGTAGCATAGTGGCTCTATCAGGACGCTTTTGACTTCCATCAGACCTCTGCACTTGGGGTTCCCTGTTGAGCTGGGCAACGGGCTGTGGGAGTTTCTTATGATGTCATTGACCTCCTCATGTCTAGCATACTTATATATATATATATATATATTATATATATATATATATATATATATATATATATATATATATATATATATATATATGAGGAGGTCAATGACATCATAAAGAGAAGTCTTGAGGCATGTAAAAGGCTTTTGATCTAAGAAATTGAAATTGAAGTTACCTGGTGTTCCTGGGATGAACGCTGAGTGCCTGCAGTTCTCCACGTGTCGTGTGACCCTTGCCAATTACCACTTACCTCTGAATATAGTAATAAAATTAACAAAAAAAATAAAAATAATAATAATAATAATAATAATATTATTATTATTATATTATTGAAGGGAATAAGAGACAATAGGGCTTGATACCAGTTCCCTGACAGTAGCTTCAAGTTCCTTGCATCAAGAGCCTTTTTTTCATCGGCTCCCTTCACCCTCCCCCCCCCACCTTGCACAACAGTCAATAAAGCCACAAAATAACTCCTGAGCTTCAGGTCTAGGCATAATCATTCCTGCATTGCCTTCCAGAACCAGACAGGAATAATCCCTGACTCGTAGTGACTTAGAAAGTCAAATAACTGGTGATTTTGAAAGGTTATTTTTTTTTTTGGATAGGAAGTTTTATTTTTTTGCAATATGGTCCCACTGCTAATGGCTTTTTGGAACAGCAAACGCATTAGCAATGTGACCATATAATTGCATTCACATCATTCTTCATAACTTCAGCCGCTGTTACACATCATTACCGCCAACACTTCCCCCCCCCCAAAAAAAAGGCTTAATTTAGGGGGAAAACTTTAATTAAATGTTATTTTTTTTAAATTTCACTAGTTTTTTTAATTATTAGCAATTATTATGTTTTTTGAACAATTCGTCAGTATTTTATACTCTGTGAAGCGCTAAATTCATCTGGGTTATTGAGCTCCTGGGATGATTCTGCCCGAAATGCCTAGGCATTCTAGTGGCTTTCTTTGTAATTAATATTTTGTAAGATGTAAACCACACATTGCAAGCTTTGCAAGAATATAAACATTTACATTTTCATTTATAATTCATCAGGGGAAGGTAATGGTGGCTCTAGTTGCTCAGATCAAGAGCCCTTACATGCATCAAGGCACTCTTGAAGTGGGACTATGCAAGAGCTTCTAAGCTCTCTCAGTGTATATACACTCAGGTATACACACTCTGAGAGTTTACTGTATTACTTATTTTAGGGATTGAAGATGTACATGAATGGTATATAATAGCGATAAGATGAAAATTAGACGCATGTGCAACATCTGGGTTTCTTTATTGTAGACGTTTCGCACGTCCAGTGACAAAACGTCTACACTAATGATGCCCAGATGTTGCACATGTGTCTAATTTTCATCGGGAATTGAAGTATTAATTACACGTAGACTTAATGACTCTCAGATTTTAAACCACATTGACAAACAACCCAATTTATGAGATTATGTGGATTTTTTGTCGGAAAATGAGATAAGATGCCTTTAGATAAAGTCCCCTCAGATTTCACTGACACATTTCTAGGTTCCTCAAAACCGGATTCTCTCCAGTGATGTCGGGAAGGTAACTTGATATTACTGTACGATGTAGTGTTTCAGAGCTTTTGTTGGTAACGTGATGTAATGTGTCACAACTTTTGTTAGTAACTCGCTGTGTAATGTTACAGAGATTTTGTTGAAAGAATTTAATATCTAAGAACTCATGCTAGTAAGATTCCATAATACCTCAAAGTCTTCAAGATTTTCTTGCCTTTTCTAATTAATTATGTTTAACAATTAATCCAAAAACTTTGTCAAGTTCATGTAAGCTTCAGATACACACAAAAAAAGTAAATATATTTTTTTAAATAAATACAAACTTGAATGCCATATTTTCTGTAAACATATTTTTTTCTAAATATACAATAGATGAGGCAGGTCTTGAAGGAGGTCTCAGGGACCTCACAATACCTGAAGCCAGTCTTTAGAGTGTCCTCAGCATGATCGAGTTCTCTGTAAACTGCCTTCCAATTTTTTGGCACGGTGCCAAGGCTCATAAGTGGAAGTGCCATCATCAGATAGATTGAAAAGCAAACATAGACACGAAATTTAATATTTGAACATTCTGATTGGGAATTTTTCAAATCACTATATATATATATATATATATATATATATATATATATATATATATATATATATATATATATATATATACATACAAATATAGTTAGTCTAAATAAACAAGCGTAAGTGTTTCAGATAAAAGTATGAGCTGACACGTTGAACCTCAGAGATACTTTAGACCAAGAAAATTTATATTTGGCGACGTTTCGCCCACAGTGGGGTTTTATCAGGTACTTTACGAAGCCTCACTGTGGGTGATAAAGTCTATGTATCGAATCATGTAAAGCTCCACTTGTTAACAGAGCTCTAACAACATCTGTCCACAAGGAAATCACCAGCAACTCTGTGCTAAATGCTCAACGTTATAGCAGCTCTTTCTTATGAGTGTTTCTCTTGGCCCTCGTGATGAAAAGCAAATTTATATTGCCCTTAAGATACGTAAGTCTTCAGAAAGGGACTTAATTATCTCTCTCTCTCTCTCTCTCTCTCTCTCTCTCTCTCTCTCTCTCTCTCTCTCTCTCTCTCTCTCGTGTTCCTGGCGTAAATTGGAACTTTCTAATGTGTAAAAGACACACACGTGTGTGTGTGTTTGTGTGTATGTGTATGTGTGTGTGTGTGTGTGTGTGTGTGTGTGTGTGTGTGTGTGTGTGTGTGTGTGTGTCAGGACGCTTCTGAGGAAGAGGAGGGGCAAGAGCAGCAACAGCAGCAGCAACACGAACAGCTGTTGCTTCAGCAATAGGAGTGGCAACATCTCAGAAGCTCCATGGTTTAAACTACTGTCTCGCTGGGTCAAACAGATGTTTAAATGTCCCAGGCGCGCCGGGGTTTTAAGTTTCCCACGCTGGCCGGGGATTTAAATGTCTGTCTGTTTAGTTAAGGTTCGTTCACGTTTACATGATCCAGACGTAAGAAGATAACTGGTACTTATTATTTATTATTATTATTATTATTATTATTATTATTATTATTATTATTATTATTATTATTATTATTATTATTATTTGGCGGAGGAAGAAGTCTACGCCAAAGTATCATAAATTTTGCAATTATCTACGGTCTACGATAATATGACAGCAAGGAAATTATTCTCACTCATATCAACATGATCTGGATGGTCGACACTCACAACATACCCTGGATGGTCGTCACTCATATCAACATGACCTTGATTGTCGTCGCTCACATGACCTGGATGGTTGTCACTCATAACAACATAATTTGGATGGTCGTCACTCACAACAGCATGAACCTTGATGGTCGTCACTCACAGCATGACCTGGATGGTCGTCACTCACAACAACATGACCTGGATAGTCGTCACTCACAACAGCATGAACCTTGATGGTCGTCACTCACAACATGACCTGGATGATCGTCACTCACAACAACATGACCTGGATGGTCGTCACACAACAACATGACCTGGATGGTCGTCACTCACAACAGCATGAACCTTGATGGTCGTCACTCACAACAACATGACCTGGATGGTCGTCACTCACATGACCTTGATGGTCGTCACTCACAACAACATGACCTGGATGGTCGTCACTCACAACAACATGACCTGGATGGTCGTCACACTGTTTAAACCATGCCACAGACATCGCTAATCGCATCATTATATCCTAATTATTGATGAGCTTCGGCTGGGCTAGGGATTCCTCGTAGAGTTTGTGCTACCCGGCTGATGTAAACACAATGGAACCTCTGTCAGGGGAACCATCGTCAAGTCCTACGTTGTTATGCTTTCCACTGAGCCCAAAAAAGAGTCATGAACTCAGAGATATCTCACTCACAGACGCCTCTTCTTCTCTCCCTCACGACCTCAAGTTCCTGATCTACCTTACAGACATTAGAAAAAGAAATATTAGGCCCAGTAGGGCTGTAAGGGATTCATTTCTCGATTTAACGTTAGCTGTGGAAAAGAAAATATTTGACCACGGACAAATGGATTTCCGATATCTGTTTTCTTCTGAAGAAGAGGTGAGGAAATGTTTCGCTCTGTGTAAAACGTTTTCAAGACATGACTTAATAAAGCTCTACACAGAGGGAAACGTTGCCACTGTAAAGTCTTATTCTTTGTGTGTTTGTCTGTCTGTTGTTTGAAGTGCGTCATTCGGATCCATGTTTGTTGTTGTTTAGAGATTCAATATTATCGATTTAATAACTTGGGGAGGTAAAGCATTCGGTTCAAAACGGAAATAGCAGGGGTTCGATACCCAGGGAAGAGGATAAGGTGAGTTTCCTTACACTTACTGCCCCTGTTCACCTAACAAAAAAGAAGTACCTATAGTAGGTACCTATTTACTTATTCATAATCTCCCTCACCATCATCATCATTTTCTTCTTCTTCTTCTTCTTCTTCTTCTTCTTCTTCTTCTTCTTCTTCTTCTTCTTCTTCTTCTTCTTCTTCTTCTTTCTTCTTCCTCTTCCTCCTCCTCCTCCTCCTCCTCTTCTTCTTCAAAACATCAATATTACCTCTCCATTTCCCATCAGAATTTCGAGAAGAAAATAATATCGTTGAAGATCCAGGGGTGTAAACACTGCCTCTCTGCCAGACGTCCACCGCGGCATCAGAATTGATGACAAACTTAATCGTTGATGGCCGTTGATGGCTCGGCGTATACACTTGGGCAGAGCAGCGTAATGTCTCCAGGTGCGGGAATAATTACTCAATGGGACGACTAACAGTTTCAGTTCGACTGTGTTTTTGGATATAATGGAATCAGAGTATTTTGTGAGGTAGGCTTTTTTGTGGTGGTTCAGAATAAGCAAGATACCATATTTTTTTTGTTTACATTTATTTACAGCTAACAGGGATTTACATTTATTTACCTCGGCCTATATAGTGATTTACAGTAATTATAATGATTTACAATGAAATTCACTGGCTTATAATTATTTATAGTGATGTTTAAGATTTAAAGTTATTTAGTGTGATTTACAATAATATACAGTTACTTATAGTTATTTATATTGGAAAGACAACAAATATTTCCCAGTACATTACGCTCAGTTCCAAATTATGTTATTTTTTGCAGTGACTACAACAAAGCCCTGAATGTTCAATACCAGTTGAGTTCTCTTCGCGTGAGGTAGCGAGGTAGTAGTGGTAGTAGTGGTAGTAGTGGTAGTAGTGGTAGTAGTGGTAGTAGTGGTAGTAGTGGTAGTAGTGGTAGTAGTCAGAGTAACAGAGGGGCAGCAGTAATGACGAAGGTTGTGGCAGTGGAATAGTTGCTGCAATAGTTTTCATCCATCTGGGAAAACGCTTTCATGAGAAAACATAAACAAAGTGACTTGATTTATCTCTACTCAGAGCGAAACGTTACCACAACGAAAGCTTACCCTCAGGCTATGTCTTATCTTCACCAGTATAGCGTTGGATATATTTTCTGACTCACGTTCAGTTTACGCTGGTGCGTTCACTGAGTTTTAATCTGACACGTTCACCAGCAAACAAGACTATTTATTCTTCTTGATCGTTCAAGTTTTACATGCGGCTCCGTTTTCTGTTTTCCCTTATTTTTTTACGCACGACGTTACTAAAATTTAATAGTTAGAATGTATTTCACAATTTTTTATGTTAATTGGGTAAGAGATACCAAGGAAATACATTATATTGTTATTCCATGAGATAAATAGGTGTCCTCCTGCCTTGTGAGTTGTGCAAATGAAGGTGTTTACCCACAAACGGGTTCGATTTATCACTGAAATTAACCTAACTTAACATCTCAATTAGCCGCGATCTGCAGAGGGTTAATCTTCACAGCGAACCGACGCTAATAATTGTGTCCTAATTTTGAATTGATGGGCTCGAAATGGCAATTAGGCTTTACGTCTGGAACACTGGATTATATAAAGTTAGACAATGCAATGTTAAAAGTCAGGCTAACTTTATCAAGATGGGAAGAAAGTCCACCAAAAACTATTAGTGAATTATATGAAGGATAGTTAGCATGTTTTACACACACACACACACGCACACACACAACCAGGAGAGTGAAGTAGAGACAGGATCCATACATAGCTTTAAGAAGAAGTACGAAAAGGCTCTTGGAGCTGGAAGAGAGTGGACCTAGTAGCGACCAGCAAAGAGGCGGGGCCAGCAGCTGTGACTCCACCCCTGCAACCACACATAGTTGAGTACATACAGGTGAGTACACACACACACACACACACACACACACGTCTTAAACTGCGTGAGTCAAAACTGGGTCAGGTTACTAGGTTCCTGGTGCAACTGGTGTTCAGAGAGGAACAATAACAGGCCACAAACTGCCACGACCCTCAGAGAATCACTACCATCACCCACATAGATCTACTACCTCTGCAAAACGTACTCTCTATAACAGGGCTCTTTTAACCACCGAACTTAAGCACCATGCATATGTAATTCACCAGAGGTATATATTTCTTATGAAAAAGTACCACAAAGTCGTATTGAAGACTCTCGCCTTCTTACAAGTACAAATTATTTGGGGGAAAAAATGCTTATTTTCTCTTCAGTTTGACACACGAGTCATATATTTTTTCTCCCCGTGTGTTTTGCTGTAACTGTATGTATTTCAGCCTGAAACTATCTGACCACGATACATGAGGCATCGGATACATGAGACATCGGATACATGAGACATCGGATACAGGTACTGTATATTCATTGGGAAGTCCTGAATCCCTATTAGTCACAGAGTTCCTGGTGAATGGGAGGTTATCAAGGTTGATTCTAGGAACGGGTGGGGGGCTCTGATTTCCCGAATCAAGAGCCTGAATCCAGCATCAACTACTGTTTCCTTGAAGGAGATGGAATATACATTCACCCATGTATATATTAAAACAACTTTCACTTAGAAAGAGCGTTACCAAGACAACGTTCACTTAAGAAAAGCTTAACCATAGCTAAATAAAGCTCTCCTTGAGCGAAACGTCGTCTTTATTACTTCTTTATACTACAAAACGTGTTAGTTATCCTCCCTCATTTCATATCAAAGCTTATAACCTTATCCAGGGAGCCTAACACAAGTCAACTAACACCCAGGTACCTAATTAGTGCTAGGTACACAGAGGCAGCAGATATGTATAGATTTGTCTATACATTTTAACTCACACGGGATACTACCCGGGTACATCGGTTGTGAGCCGAAGCCACTTCCACTAAATTAAGAGACTATTTCATAATAATAATAATAATAATAATAATAATAATAATAATAATAATAATAATAATAATATAAAAGAATAAACATTATTATATTATTATTATTATTATTATTATTATTATTATTATTATTATTATTATTATTATTATTATTATTATTATTATTATTATATATTCCTTGATAATGTGAGAGATTACGAAAGTACCTCGAATAAACTAAATTTTCCCTGTGGTTATATTGTACATTAAGATATAATCTCTTTCTTGTGATGCTATCGCATTCTTGCTGGTTAGAAAGAGAAGGTTTCTCGATCATAAAAGTTTACTCTACGCTTTTTCTTTTCCTCGCCAGAAATTCCAAAATATCGTCAATTTGCAATTAACAACCTATAAATAAGAGATTCTGGAGCTCAGAGACCCAGGGTCAATATAGGTAATGTGATTCTGGGGAATGTTTTGTTGGAATGTAGCGGTGCCTTGTTTACCAAGACTGAGTCAATGTTGACACTGAGCCGAGTCTAACGAGGGATAATGGACACAGCTATGAGAACACCCTCTAGCAACACATGTGTCGTGCTTTTTCACCGCATGTATATGTATGTATATAAATATATGTATGTGTGTGTGTGTGTTAGGCTGGTATAAGATAAGTTAGGTATGAATAATAAAGCAAAAGTTATTTCAACTGCAGTGAGGTATGTGACTCGTCTAAGAAAGGGTTGAAAGTAGATTTTGAAGGAGGTATTAATAAGGATACATCCATCTGGCACGTGTGTGGGCTGTGATTGAAGCCTCTTGGGAGGGGTGGTCTTGAGGCTCGTGAAGGTCTCTGCATTCGAGGAATCGGAGCTGCCTCTCTCATCTTCGGTTTACACCCGTTTACATCTCGTTCCCGTGGCACTCTCTGACCTCTATGAGTTAAACGCAACATTAAATATGATGATAATCAATGCGAGACCCAGGCACTCAGGAATGATGATGGATCCAGCCACTCAGGAATGATGATGGATTCTGATAGAGACGATGTTAAGATCCAGCCAATCAGTAAACATTTATCAGGAATGATAATAGACCCTGATGGAGACTACGCAAGACCCAGCCACTCAATAAACATCTATCAGGAATGATGATGAAGCCTGATGTAGACTACATAAGATCCAGCCACTCAGTAAACATTCACTAACAGAGTCTGGAAGTAAAAATGTTAATGGATTCAGATGAGACAAAGTTAAGTAGAGAGGAAGACAGGTGAGTCGCCCAGCGTAAACATTGCTTGTAATGGCCGACTGGAGGAGGAGGAAGCGTACCTAATTCATCCATGGATTGGACTGAGGGACCGTTCATGGGACGGGGGATTAGGCGGAGGGGACAGCAGTGACGGTGGGGTGTGACAGTGTGAGGGGTGGCTGGGAACTGAGCGAAGGAATGCAAAGAAAATCCAAAAAGAATTCCAGTGGCTTTCTGCCGACAACTGTAAATGCAAGACGCTTTGCAGAGCAACTTTTGAGTGTGACAACGTTTTGCTCAACACGGAGAGAAACGTTGTTCCCATAAACGCTTGTTCTGCAAAATGTGTCTTTTGTAAATGCAAACATTTGTTCGACCTCCCTCCCCCCCCTCCATACCCTTTCTTAATTCTCTCATATCTTATGGAGAAAAACATCCGCATATACATATTAATTCCCAAGTAAATGTGTGAATAACTGGGCAAGAACTGGGATAAAATACCGAGATATATGAATAAGATACATGTGTAGTGTTATGATATTTTATCGAGGTAACATTTTATTGAGGTAACGTTTTATCGAGGTAACGTTTTATCGAAGTAACGTTTTGCCACGTAACACTACACATGTGCTTTATTTCGTCATTTGAGGATGACTTTAATAGTTTTCCTTTGGGATTCTATTGTTTACAGAGGTTTGTTGTCTTCAGGGCCGCCTGTCAGAACCTCCAGGGACTACCTTGGTGGCTAATAAAGTTACGTAGTAGCTAGGGAGCTTCAGTGGGCCATTGACTCCTGGTTCCCTGAGCGCCTCTCTCATCCTCTCAGTTATTTGGTTTATTTTGCTACTGTTCCATATATTTTTTCAGTTGTTACCTGTCTATACTTTATGGCTCTTGCTTTCAGATTGTTGATGCAATCTGAAGTCAAATGATACCTGAAGTTTTATTCAGCATTTAGATTGGGGTGATCAGTAGACAACAAGACACTCAGTAGAAGTGGTAGAAGTAGATGGTTATGTTAGTTATAACAGTAGTGGAGGTAGCTAGAGGGAGAACCAGTGTTAGACACAGTTGTGTGAGTGATAGTGAAGACAGAAACATAACTAATTAAGCAGAGGTAGTTGTAGCCCATGTCTTCCATTCACTTCCATCTCTTGGAAATTCCATGAATATTTATTTACTCCTCCCTGTTTTCATGCGGCAGTTTCCGGAGGGACTGGAAGAGACCTTCTGCGTTTCTATACTTAATTCATACACCATGGTAGTACTTAATCTAGACAAAATTAGTTTTATACGACAGAAAGCCTTCTGTCTCATGTGCCCCCGTGAACGTGTAATCAACTTTCGAAAAATTCTCCATTTGTCTCTAATATCTATCTCCTACTCTCTCTAACACCTCTGCTTTATCTCTTTAATGCCACTATCTAACACCTCTGTCTCTACTTCTCTAACACCTTTACTTAAACATGGCATCACTTTCCCCTCTTAAGTAACAACATTATCCACAGTATCCCTCTTCTTTATCCTCAAGTTAAACAGAGAATAGAACCCGCATGTTATCATATTCAAGTTAATTTCATTCCTGAGTTATCTCCACTTCCATCAAGAGTGCCCTAGAAGTCTCTCTCTCTCTCTCTCTCTCTCTCTCTCTCTCTCTCTCTCTCTCTCTCTCTCTCTCTCTCTCTCTCTCTCTCTCTCTCTCTCTTGTGTGTGTGTGTATGTGTGTGCAATTAACATAGACTATGACGTAAACCAAAAAGTAAGAATAAAAATACATTCTTGCCAGACTAAAACTTTATTATTCCGACTTTTTAACCGATGGCTGAACTTTACTTTGCGATGTTTCACCAAGAGTGCGGCTCCATTTATAGGACGTTTCGCCCGCAGCATTTTTTTTTTCACGACTTTTCACCTATAGTGGATTTTAATTATGCGACGCTTCACCCAAAGTACGACTTTGTTCCTCGCACTGTGGGCGAAACGTCAACGTCGTGAAGTAAAAGCTTCTCTCTCATTCAAGAATCTTTAATTTATGAGACTCAGTAAAGAATTTCCGGATAATAAGGATGAATCGAAAGTAATTGGCTGTAAACTTTGATCTATTTCACATGTGTCTTGGCTGAAAAATATTCACGAGGAAAATAAACATGGCCTACAATTACATCATTTACATAAACGTAATTTAGAAACAATATTGCTAAAATTTGCATGATCTAATTTAGCTTAATACTGCCAAACATAGGTAATGTGTTTAATTCATACAAACGAGAATAATTATTATAATTATTCAATGTTTAATCAAACTGTTTTCGATTATTTTAACACTGAGTGCCAAGTGTTTATAATAAACTAGTGGCTAAAAAAATCGAGGAGGGTTTAAATAAAAATATTATAAATAAAAATATTTGGTCCACCTCTAGTGCCAATTTTGGGACCCATAGCCTCGGGGAAGTGGATAAAAATATTCTTCGAGGAAATACAAATATTCTTCGAGGAAATACGAATATTCTTCGAGGAAATACAACTATTCTTCGAGGAAATACGAATATTCTTCGAGGAAATACAAATATTCTTCGAGGAAATACGAATATTCTTCGAGGAAATACAAATATTCTTCGAGGAAATACAAATATTCTTCGAGGAAATACAAATATTCTTCGAGGAAATACGAATATTCTTCGAGGAAATACAAATATTCTTCGAGGATGAATATTTGTATTTCTTCCTAAATATTAGTGTAAATTATGCACTTTTATTGTCAATAAGATTTGGGGAAAAAAAATAATCATGGAGAGCTGTCATAATGCACCAGTATGACTCCTCGTAAGAAGGTCAGGAGTTTACATCTGGTGAATTAGTTATGTGATGTTTGTTGTATTTTAATATTATGATCTGAGCC
The DNA here is from genome assembly GCA_009830355.1 of Cherax destructor. NCBI lineage: Eukaryota > Metazoa > Arthropoda > Malacostraca > Decapoda > Parastacidae > Cherax > Cherax destructor. Next base: position 224,000 of record WNWK01001916.1, on the reverse strand, counting down.
CAAGTTGAAGAAGAGTGACATAATAATGTATCATATGTTTTGCTTTCCCTCTGTTTTTGTTATTCGTAATATTTTCTATTTTGCTGAATTTGTATCCTCCTGAATTTGCAAATATTAACTAGGTCTTAAAAAATTGTGTCCAAATTGACTTATATAAATAGTCATGAATGTATATATATATATATATATATATATATATATATATATATATATATATATATATATATATATATATATATATATAATATATATATATTAATGTTATTTATTCAACAAATTAAGCAAGGTTATGTTAGATTAATATTACGTAAGTTATAAAAGTGTAAGTCTGGTGTGTATGTAGAGTATTCTGTGGTAGAGGGAAGGATCTCTGTGCCCTCACTGCATGTGTTAGCAGCATCAGAAGAGAAGAGGCTCACTGGAATATTTGATACTTTCTTCCTTAAAGGAGATGTAGGTCAGGAGTCTCAGTGCATTATTCATGTGACAGAGTCCATGTTGGTGGTGTCTTACACACGCACGCACACAGAGACACTCACACACACACACACACACACACACAGGAGCTATGACTCGACCCCTGCAACCACAACTAGGTGAGTACACACAGATAATGTGAAATTAATGAGGAAAATCACATCGGATGAGGACCAAACGGGACTTCAAAGAGACCTGGACAAGCTTGACATCTGGTCTAGCAACTGGCTTCTCGAATTAAATCCCACCAAATGCAAAGTCATGAAGATCGGAGAAGGGCAAAGAAGACCGCTGACAGAGTACAGGCTAGATGGACAAAGGCTACAAACCTCATCTAAGGAGAAAGACCTTGGGGTGAGTATAACGCCAAGCACGTCTCCGGAAACACACATCAACCAGATAACTGCGGCAGCATATGGGCTACTGCCAAACCTAAGATTAGCGTTCCGTTACCTTAACAAGGAATCGTTCAAGACACTGTACACCGTGTACGTCAGGCCCATACTAGAGTATGCAGCACCAGTCTGGAACCCACACCTGGTCAAGCACGTCAAGAAATTAGAGAAAGTGCAAAGGTTTGCGACAAGGTTAGTTCCACAACTCAGGGAACTGTAATATGAAGAAAGGTTGAGGGAAATACGACTAACAACACTGGAGGAAAGAAGGGTCAGAGGAGACATGATAACGACATACAAAATACTGCGGGGAATCGACAAGGTAGATAGTGACAGGATGTTCAGGAGAGGGAACACAGAAACAAGGGGGCACAACTGGAAGCTGAAAACTCAGATGAGTCAAAGGGATGTTAGGAAGCATTTATTTAACCACAGAGTAGTCAGGAAGTGGAATAGTCTAGCGAACGATATAGTGGAGGCAGGAACCATGCATAGTTTTAAGACAAGGTATGATAAAGCTCATGGAGAGCAGAGACCCAGTAACAGACAGCGAAGAGGCGGGTCCAGGAGCTGAGTCTCGACCCCTGCAACCAAAATTAGGTGAGTACAATTAGGTGAGTACACACACACACACACACACACACACACACAAACCCCTCTTTACAGGAGTAGTGAAGAATCAGACTTGGTCTCCTGCTGGCTTGACCAATCTTTATATTATTATTATTATTATTATTATTATTATTATTATTATTATTATTATTATTATTATTATTATTATTATTATCTCCGAGGGGGAATATAAGAGGTTGCCTCATTGTTTTTTTTTCTTCTTTCTCCCACCTTTGGTTTTTATTTTACTCATAACTCGGGAGAGCCTGGCCCAATAGGATACCAAATTTCAACGTTTGTACACTGCCACTGCCACTGTCACAGTCACTGACACTGACACTGCCACAGTCACAGATTCTTGGAAGACTTGGTATGTGCGGGTGAACTATGACTAAAGTTGTTGAACCTCTTTCCAGCATCCTGGAATGGCTGGGATACCTTCTAAAACCCTCAATGGCGAACCTTCAGTGGTCCAAGAAAGATGCTTCCACATTCGGTGACGGCGGGGAGTGAAAGACAAGCGTATAGGTGCAGATCTGACCATTTTATTTGCAAAATAGTGTCGAAATTTTGATATTCGTTACAACAGGTTAAATGAATTTCAGTTTACCTCTTCTGAACGGCTTCAGGTGATAGTCCAGGCCTGGCCATCCCCCACACATCAAGTCGGTTCATTAACTGCTGAGGGCCAGAGGCGTGTTTTTTCTGCTCAGTTTAGACGCCTTACATTTTTGTTTCAATCTTTGTGCCGCGGCTTTGACTTCAGTTTTTCGTGACATTTCTTCAGATTTTTTTTTTACCCAGCCCAGCGGCACACCGGGTATTGTCCAAATGCCCGTATTGCCAGTCCGCCTCTGGTTGATACATCTTAGGGTCAACAGTAACTGTTAAATTTCGTTTGCATGCAGGAAAATTTGTTGATGTAATGAAGTATTAATGTTGTTAGAATTATCGACAATATGTTGTGGCAACGTTTCGCTCTCCAGGAGCGAAACGTTGCCACAATAAAATGTCACATTAGCTGCACTTGTGTCCTTTTACCTAACACGTAATAAAGTAGTTAAAAATAAATCATTGGAATCTGTGCTATAACTGGAGAATGATTCATCTGGTCGGCTTCAAATTTTTCCCACTAGTGTTGTTTTCTGAACTCTAGGTTCATGCTGATGTTTGTTGGCATAAGTTCCAATTTGCCATTTTTACTGAAGAAATAGTGAAATTCATTTATATTCTATAACTAAAGAATGTTTCTTCCGATCGACTTCAAATTATTAATGATGATGTGCTCTGTAAGAAGGATGATATCACATAAGTTTAGTCTCAGTAGATGCAAATTTGAAACATTTCTGGTATTGTTCAAAATTTGGAGTGGTTGGAATCTGATCAATTACTGGAGAATCCCTTTTCAGATCGTCTTGAAACTTTCACCGCTGGTGGGTATTATTAAAAGAAAGCAATGAGCATGAGCAATGTAAATTTCAGTTTGCCACTCTCATTAAAAAAAATGTATATCCCCATATAATATCTAAAGAATGCCTACACTGATCGGCTTCTAACCCTAAACACTAGTGTTTCTTAAGTGGAACTATTTATGTTTTGATTTCGGTTCCAGTTTGTGATTTTTTTAACCAATTTTCTCTAATTGGATTTTCTTAAAAAAAATAAAAATAAAGTTTTTTTTTCTCTCTCACAGGATTGAAGAGAATCTGAAGTAGAAATTAGAAAGCAAATTATAAATTAAATTAGAAAGCAAATTAGAAACTAAATTAGAAAGTAAAATATAAAAAATATATATATAAAAATTCTCGTTTTCAGAGAGCATCTAAATTTTAGACTAACCTATATCGGAAAACTTTCTCAGCAATATTATTCGTTTCTTTCATCTCTAGTTCCCTGGATCTAGAGCTTTACACAGGTATCAGGATAGAGCTCCCTTTGTCCCTAAGTCTTACAAGGGTCAGTCCTCAGAACAGGATGACTGAGTACATTTCTCAACGACTAATTTGTTTTGTCAGCAGTATTTGTCGCAAGTAATTCCGTTTCAAGATAGTTTTTTTCCTCATTCAGAGCTTTCTTTATTGTCACATAGATTCATCTTCACTTTCTTTATTGTCACATAGATTCATCTTCACTTTCTTTATTGTCACATAGATTCATCTTCACTTTCTTTATTGTCACATAGATTCATCTTCACTTTTCTTTATTGTCACATAGATTCATCTTCACTTTTCGTCTTAAGCTTCTCTCTTCTTTGTACGGGTTACTTGGGTATTAAACCCCGTTTTTAACCTTAAACTGTCCAAACGTAGATCTACGTTCACGTGCGTAGCGCTCCGACCTTATTTTTATAAACTAATTGCCACTTGTGGGCATCCGCTCTTGTCAAGGTAACAGGGAACTGCTCCAGCCATGGAACTCAGAGTTTTATTCTCCACCAGAGACGGTGAATAACATTAATATTAGATTAATGTGATCAGAGAATGCCTATAAGTTATATTAACGTGTGATCAAAGTGTTTCACCGAGGAGTGCTTTAGGCGAAGTCCTCACACAGGATCGTGACTCTCATCTAAGGCGTACAATCCTGTGGAAAGCGTTTAGATCTGGATTTACTTAACACGCAGAATGTGGAAGATAAAGCAAAATTAAATTAATATATATATATATATATATATATATATATATATATATATATATATATATATATATATATATATATATGTTTCTCACACTTGTTCACCTAGTAGGTGTTAACCGAATGTTGTGGGTCGCATCCTGAGTAAGAGGATTAAAGGATTACATAAAACAGAAGCCATACTGATTGGCTTTGCTACGTTATCCTGTGTTAATAACTGTCTGGGTTAATAAATCTGAATAAGAATCTTCTTTTCCGTCTTGTGTACTATATATTGAGCTCTCTTATTAGGCTCTTCTATTTACAGAAGCTCTTATAATGCTTCTCTATACACAGTCGACTCTTATAAATCATTTATAGGCCTTATGGGGTATCAATATTCTCTCATGATGGGTACGGAGTGAATAATAAACAAACCCCTACTGTCGTCAGGATGTGTGTGTGTGTGTGTGTGTGTGTGTGTGTGTGTGTGCGTGCACGCGCATGCGTATGCATGTTATTCTTATCCACATTAATATATTTCCCTCACCGTTGATGGTCTGGGCAAAACCTCTCCGTATCACTTGCGACGACTTGCATTATTTACGCTTCAGTGAGCGAGACACAGCTGACAAAGGCAGGTTCGAGCCCCTGCGTCATAACTTACAGTGAATAATGGAGTTGACGAGACTAGCGGGACATGGAGGAAGACCTCCATGGAGGGTCTTGCATCCGCTCCTTTACGGTCGTGGAAGCTCCCCTTAGGGATGGGGTGAACTGGACCCCCTGGGAGTTGAAGACGTGAGGGAGGTAACATCCTGAACCCCAAAAAATTATCATGGGGAAAAACTCAAAAATCGTAAGGGTCAAACAGCCTCTTGGAATGAGAGATAGTAATACTTGAATCAATTCCTTGGATCAAGAACTCTTTACCTTTGACTGGTGAGCCGAGGCCACTCTCAAGGGAGACTGACCAGAATCACATACAAAAATATGCATTAGTCTTCATTTCTTCCTTTTATTTTACCCATCAGAAAGGGTTGCCTTGATGCTGGGGAAGGCTCTTGATCCGAAGAATTGGAGCCACTCCTCTCTTTTTAGACTCGAACCTGATTACCTTCCATTACCCAGGCGATGTATGGGTAGTACGGATTTATCGCTTCCCCATGAATAAGATATTAATAAATAACCAGATGTATTCACCTATCTGTGGCTGCAGGGGTCGATTCACTGCTGTGCAGTCCGAGAAAGGTATCCCCATATACCATAACCCCAGCCCCCTGCACCTCATCGTACGCGAATGGAATAGTGCAGAGTGCGCCATAAGGTTATAATGGAGTTGGATATTGAAGATGTAAAGGGAGTCAGAAGAAAGATTCACAAGTCATCATATGGAAACTAATATCCAAATTTCTTCAGTAAATGTGGTATATTAGGACATACACAGTTCAAATCTAATTAAAACCTTTCAAATAGACCAACATCCTAAAATACACAAGCACATTAAGCTTGAAGCCGCACAGAAGTTGCATTTTTGAGTTATCAGCCTGGAAGGGTTGAAGGTAATCAGAAGCGACACTTAGAAATTATCGCATAAAAGGAAGTATTTCAATTTTTCCAGTCACCCCCTAAAACGCAAATTGGGACGGACACAATCCATTATTTTCTGAAACGAAGGCTGATCCGCTTTTAAGTGAATACGATAAAAAACAAAGTAACCTAAGTGTACATAAGATTCAATTTTTCAACAATGGTCTTGACGGCACACAGATATTATGAACACGTAAAGGAACTTTAAGTTGATTTCATGTAGGACAACCTGATACTCAAACACTGTGTCACCATATAAAAAATGGTAATAACTCTGACCATATTTTTTAAAGTAGTGGACCGGTAAGCCAGCAGAAGGCCTCGGTCACATGACCAAAAGCTCCAACGGCGGGTCATCATCTGACTAAGACCCGCGTCAGGAAACACTTGTCCTGTTTCCTGACGAACCTTACCTAACCTAATCGAACAGTGTGACCCGTGTATAGCGTCTGTGGAATAAGAGATATTCAGAATCAATCCAGGCAAGAATAAGATAAGTCCAACTCCTTTAAATCAAAATTCCTTCACCAACATCAAGGGCAATAATTTATTAAAACAAAATAATACTATACCATTTCAAGCCAAGAAGTAGAAAAATGACTTCTACACACACACACACACCATTAAATATACTAACCGTCTTCTAAGGAGGATATAACACTGTTGAAATTTTGAAGCCTATCAGAGGAGCCTGTCTGAGCCTATCACACGGCCACAAAAATTTGAGAATGACCTATGTTGCATTGTGCATAGGGCACCCAGGCATGCCAACAGTCCCATGAATTTTTCCCAAGATGTATTACACAAGCGTTATAATAATAATAATAATAATAATAATAATATTATTATTAGTAGTAGTAGTAGTAGTAGTAGTAGTAGTAGTAGTGGTAGTAGTAGTAGTAGTAGTAGTAGTAGTAGTAGTAGTAGTATCAGCAGCAGCAGCATCCAGATGGCCACATATACCATGTGGATACTGGTTTCTTGGCCATTTATACCATCTGGATGCTGGTTTCATGGCCATATATACCATCTGGTTGCAGGTTTCATGGCCATATATACCATCTGGTTGCAGGTTTCATGGCCATATATACCATCTGGACTCTGTTTCATGGCCATATATACCATCTGGATGTCATTTCATAGCCATATATACCATCTGGACGCAGTGTACTGATGAACTTTACTTTGCAATGCAAGAATCGCTCTTGACCCAAAAAAAAAATGGCAATTAAAAAAAAATTCTATCTAAACACTGCACTCATTTCATTATTTATGGATTCCGTAATTTAATTTGTAAATTAGCGCCGGGACTGAGGCAATTCAGGAGAGGATTTAAAATTTCAATCCTACCTACTCATCACGTAATTGTATTTAATCCATCGAGGCCACTGGGAGAAAATCCATTGATTCAATTATACGAGGAACCACAAACCAGCGGCGTAATCTTATAATTGACAGTGCCGAATAGGTAAGTCTCGCGGCGAGAAGCCACCTTTGATAACGTCCGCAAGACTCCAACCGATTTTAATCCCCCTCCTAAGCGACCACAACAAACGTAGGTAGAGTCCGGGTGAGTAGTATTTCTCTCTCTCTCTCTCTGTCTCTCTCTCTCTCTCTCTCTCAAGCCTTTTAGTCGCCTCTTACGACACGCATGGCTTACGAAGGAATTAAATTTTCTCCAATTACCTATGGAAGTAGACAGGAATGTACCAGGGACCTTTATAAAGACTCTGGTGGGCGAAACATCATCTCATAAAACGTCATAAACCCAATACTGTCTCATCATTTTACTCACTTCCAGAGTTACTCATTACACTTGAATATAATTACAGTATAAACGCTTTTTCCAGCCAGTGGCTTCTTCAGTCCAGTACAGATCAGAACGGTGGAAAATGAGGAGTAGTTTGAGGGAATCAGTCCCCTCAGACTGGAGTCGATCTGCTCAGTCCATCACTCAGTTGATGGACTGAGTGTTGCAGAAGTGTTGCACAAGTGTTGCATAAGTGTTGAACAAGTGTTGTACAAGTGTTGCATAAGTGTTGCACAAGTGTTGTACAAGTGTTGCACAAGTGTTGCATAAGTGTTGCACAAGTTTTGCATAAGTGTTGCACAAGTGTTGTACAAGTGTTGCACAAGTGTTGTACAAGGGTTGCACAAGTGTTGCACAAGTGTTTTATAAGTGTTGTACAAGTGTTGCATAAGTGTTGCACAAGTGTTGTACAAGGGTTGCACAAGTGTTGTATAAGTGTTGCACAAGTGCTGCATAAGTGTTGCACAAGTGTTGTACAAGTGTTGCATTCATCAATCCATGGATTTTCTAAAACATTTATTTTATAATGAATTAACTTACTGAATAATAATAATAATAATAATAATAATAATAATAATAATAATAATAATAATAATAATAATAATAATAATAGTAATAATAATAATAATAATAATAATAATAATAATAATAATTAATAATAATAATAATAATTATAATATTTTTTTTTTTTATTAACACATCGGCCGATTCCCACCAAGGCAGGGTGGCCCGAAAAAGAAAAACTTTCATCATCATTCACTCCATCACTGTCTTGCCAGAGGGGTGCTTTACACTACAGTTATAAAACTGCAACATTAACACCCCTCCTTCAGAGTGCCGGCACTGTACTTCCCATCTCCAGAACTCAAGTCCGGCCTGCCGGTTTCCTGAATCCTTCATAAATGTTACTTTGCTCACACTCCAACAGCACGTCAAGTGTTAAAACCATATGCCTCCATTCACTCTTATCAAATACGCTCACACATGCTTGCTGGAAGTCCAAGCCCTCGCACACAAAACTTCCTTTACCCCTCCCTCCAACCTTTCCTAGGCCGACCCCTACCCCGCCTTCCTCCACTACAGATTTATACACTCTCGAAGTCACTCTGTCTCGTTCCATTCTCTCTACATGTCCAAACCACCTCAACAACCCCTCCTCAGCTCTCTGAACAATCGTTTTGGTAATCCGCACCTCCTCCTAATTTCCAAACTCCGAATTCTCTGCATTATATTCACACCACACATTGACCTCAGACATGACATCTCCACTGCCTCCAGCCTTCTCCTTGTTGCAACATTCATCACCCATGCTTCACACCCATATAAGAGTGTTGGTATAACTATACTCTCATACATTCCCTCTTTACTTCCATGGACAAGGTTCTTTGTCTCCACAGACTCCGAAGTGCTCCACTCACCCTTTTCCCTCATCAATTCTATGAATCACCTCATCCTTCATAGACCCATCCGCCGACATGTCCACTCCCAAATATCTGAATACATTCACCTCCTCCATACTCTCTCCTCCAATCTGATATCCAATCTTTCGTCACCTATTCTTTTTGTTATCCTCATCACCTTACTCTTTCCTATATTCACTTTCAATTTTCTTCTTTTACACACCCTACCAAATTCATCCACCAACCTCTGCAACTTCTCTTCAGAATCTCCCAAAAGCACAGTGTCATCAGCAAAAAGCAACTGTGACAACTCCCACTTTGTATTTGCTTCTTTATCTTTTAGCCCAACACCTCTTGCCAAGACCCTCGCATTCACTTCTCTTACAACCCCATCTATAAATATATTGAACAACCACGGTGACATCACACATCCTTGTCTAAGGCCCACTTTTACTGGGAAATAGTCCCTTCCCTCCTACACACTCTAACCTGAGCCTCACTATCCTCATAAAAACTCTTCACTGCTTTCAGCAACCCTTTCCCTCCTATTCCATACACCTGCAACATCTGCCACATTGCCCCCCTATCTACCCTATCATACGCCTTTTCCAAATCCATAAATGCCACAAAAACATCTTTACCCTTATCCAAATACTGTTCACCTATATGTTTCACTGTAAACACTTGGTCTACACACCCCCTACCTTTCCTAAAGCCCCTTGTTCATCTGCTATCCTGCTTTCTGTTTTACTCTTAATTCTTTCAATAATAACTCTACCATACACTTTACCAGGTACACTCAACAGACTTATTCCCCTATAATTTTTGCACTCTCTTTGTCCCTTTGCCTTTATACAAAGGAACAATACACGCTCTCTGCCAATCCCTAGGTACCTTACCCTCTTCCATACATATATTAAATAATAGCACCAACCACTCCAAAACTATATCCCCACCTGCTTTTAACATTTCTATCTTTATCCCATCAATCCCAGCTGCCTTACCCCCTTTCATTCTACCCACTGCCTCACGAACTTCCCTACACCCACAACTGGCTCTTCCACACTCCTACAAGATGTTATTCCTCCTTGCCCTACACACGAAATCACAGCTTCCCTGTCTTCATCAACATTTAACAACTCCTCAAAATATTCTCTCCATCTTCCCGATACCTCTAACTCTCCATTTAATAACTCTCCTCTCCTATTTTTAACTGTCAAATCCATTTGTTCTCTAGGCTTCCTCAACTTATTAATCTCATTCCAAAACTTTTTCTTATTTTCAACAAAATTTGCTGATAACATCTCACCCACTCTCTCATCTGCTCTCTTTTACATTGCTTCACCACTCTTTTAACCTCTCTTTTTCTCTCCATATACTCTTCCCTCCTTGCATCACTTCTACTTTGTAAAAACCTCTCATATGCTAACTTTTCTCCCTTACTACTCTCTTTACATCATCATTCCACCAATCGCTCCTCTTCCCTCCCGCACCCACTCGCCTGTAACCACAAACTTCTGCTGAACACTCTAACACTACATTTTTAAATCTACCCCATACATTTTCGACCCCATTGCCTACACTCTCACTAGCCCATCTATCCTCCAATAGTTGTTTATATCTTACCCTTACTGTCTCCTCTTTTAGTTTATAAACCTTCACCTCTCTCTTACTTACTGATTCTATTTTCCTTGTATCCCATCTACCTTTTACTCCCACTGTAGCTATAACTAAAAAGTGATCTGATATATCTGTGGCCCCTCTATAAACATGTACATCCTGAAGTCTACTCAACAGTCTTTTATCTACCAATACATAGTCCAACAAACTACTGTCATTACGCCCTACATCATATCTTGTATACTTATTTATCCTCTTTTTCTTAAAATATGTATTACCTATAACTAAACCCTTTTCTATACAAAGTTCAATCAAAGGGCTCCCATTATCATTTACACCTGGCACCCCAAACTTACCTACTACACCCTCTCTGCATGTTTCTCCCACTTTAGCATTTAGGTCCCCTACCACAATTACTCTCTCATTTGGTTCAAAAGTTCCTATACATTCGCTTAACATCTCCCAAAATCTCTCTCTCTCTCTACACTCCTCTCTTCTCCAGGTGCATACACGCTTATTATGACCCACTTTTCGCATCCGACCCTTATTTTAATCCACATAATCCTTGAATTTACACATTCATATTCCTCTTTTCCTTCCATAACTGATCCTTCAACATTATTGCTACCCTTCCTTAGCTCTAACTCTCTCAGATACTCCTGACTTAATCCCATTTATTTCTCCCAACTGAAACTCGCCTACCCCCTTCAGCTTTGTTTCGCTTAGGGCCAGGACATCCAACTTCTTTTCATTCATAACATCGGCAATCATCTCTTTCTTATCATCCGCACTACATCCACGCACATTCAGACAACCCAGTTTTATAAAGTTTTTCTTCTTCTCGTTTTTAGTAGATTTGTACAGGAGAAGGGGTTACTAGCCCATTGCTACCGGCATCTTAGTCGCCTCATACGACACGCATTGCTTACGGAGGAAAGATTCCTTTCCACTTCCCCATGGACAATAGAGAAAATAAAAAGAACAAGAGCTATTAAGATAAAGAAGAAAAACCTAGATGTGTGTATGTATATATATGCATGTGTATGCCAGTGTAGTGTGACCTAAAGTGTAAGTAGAAGTAGCTAGATATACCTGTTATCCAGCGTGTTTATGAGACAGAAAAAAGACACCAGCAATCCTACCATCATGTAAAACAGTTTCAGGTTTCTGTTTCACAGTCACCTGGCAGGACGGTAGTACCTCCCTGGGTGGTTGCTGTCTACCAACCTACTACCTAATTATATTATAATTATAATTATAATAATTATAATTATAATAATAATAATAATAATAATAATAATAATAATAGTAATAAAAATAATAATAATAATAATAATAATAATAATAATAATAATAATTATAGCTTTATTTACTACAAGTACATGTACAAGGTATACAGGCCTAGCTGACATCAATGACATACTACTATATAGAAAGCCCTTTGTTATACTGAGCATTTCTGGCAAATTAGGTTAATTCTGTCCCCAGGATGCGACGCACAACGACTAACACCCAGGTACCTATTTTACTGCTAGGTGAACATTGACAGCAGGTGTCTTAAGGAAACACGTCCTAATGTTTCCACCCGTACCGGGGATCGACCCCCAGACCTCAGTGTGTGAGCGGAGTGCGCTACCAATCGAGCTACGGGACACCTTAATATTTAATGAAATTAAATGTAGCAAACAGATTGAATTCTCCTCTAACAGAAGAGAAAACCTTTAACAAAAACCAAGAAATGAGAAGAGCTCTAGTGGGAAGAGAAACAAAGCGTTAAATGCGGTCAATACTACGAGCAAATAATTGCCTGGAGGAGAAAACAAGGAACAAGAGTATTAGAGGGAGTTAATTCCTGGAACAACGGAGCAATAGATGGTGTCCTTCAAGGTGAGTATCGCCTTGAGGCTGGTAAAGCCTTCTTGAGCCAAGGTAATTGGGGCTACATATTCCTTAGTCGGGTTAAGCCTGATCAATTCCCATTCCTCGGGCACTGTATGACCCATACGAGTTAAGCGCTTCTTTCATGAACATGTAATAATAGCAATAATATTTAAAATAATAATAATAATAGTAAGATTATTATTATTATTATTATTATTATTATTATTATTATTATTATTATTGATAATAAAAACAACAATAACAATAATAATAATAATAATAATAATAATAATAATAATAATAAGAAGAAGAAGAAGAAGAAGAAGAAGAAGAAGAAGAAGAAGAAGAAGAAGAAGAAGAAGAAGAAGAAGAAGAAGAAGAGAGCTAACAATATAAGCACATGGTCAAAAGACCAATGAACGGGAGAAAGATCAAAATATTTAGATTGTCAATACCTTAAAAAGGTGAAGACAGAAGTTGACTTACTCGTATATGTTGTGTACTTCAGTAACAGACACGTGAGACACAGATGGTCACTCGCTTAGGAAATGGAAAAACAGAAGGATCAAGATAATCAAATGATCATTACTTCCAGCAATGGTGAGATAAAAAAAAAAGGGTGTGGGTGGGAGATACACACCTGGCAGTAGAACACATAAGCCAGTGTATGATAATTCCACACCTGAGCCGGTTTTGCCACCTGTGACCTGGCAACACCGGCTTCCAAGATGATTATGTTCAAAACAGATTATTCTTACCAGTTGTTGCTGCCAACTTTTCTGGCTTACGAACGAAAGAAAAAGGATTTTTTTTAAATGGCTTACAAATGTTTCTCTCAAGTGAGATAACATTTCTCTCTGTTGTCGAGGGAATCAGTGAAACAATAGTAATGGAAATTCGGAAAATGGAAGTTAGGAAAATGAAATGATTTTATTGAACGTAGGTTTTAGCAAACCCATGATTATTTATTCTTTTAGTTTTGATAAAAAGTAACAAAATAGACATACCCAAAAATGCGTAAACTAAATTTTTATATATATATATATATATATATATATATATATATATATATATATATATATATATATATATATATATATATATATATATATATATATACTATATACTATATTCTTTGAGAAGATGGAGGATATAAATGGAAGAGTGAATCTTAAAATGACCTGAGATAAGTATTGAGAGGAATATCTGGTGATCTTCCTCTGTACATGTTGACAGTAGTTGAAAATTTTCTGTGTATTCCATCTGAGTGAGTTGAGATTTGATGCTCAGAAGAAGTCTAAGCAATACAGAGTGAGCGTAGTGACGCATGTTAGTTAGGATCGTTTGCTAATGTTGTTTGAATCCTCTCAGCTAGTCAGTGGTCACTGAAGGTGAGAGTCATCTGGTCACCGCCAGTCAAAAACACTTTGATCCCCTAAGCAGGATCTAAGTAACCCTCTTAGTATACATAGAGAGACATACACCTTTCGGTATATATATCCTGAGTGCATCTCTTACCTAAAGTAATATTAAAAAAATTATATAATAATAATAATAATAATAATAATAATAATAATAATAATAATAATAATAATAATAATAATAATAATAATAATAATAATAATAATAATAATACTTATCATGTCTTCATATTCTTTATTTAACATACCTGGAGTATACCTGGAGAGGGTTCCAGGGGTCAACGCCCTCGCGACCCGGTCTGTGACCTGGCCTCATGGTGGATCAGGGCCTGATCATAAGAACATAAGAAAGGAGGAACACTGCAGCAGGCCTGTTGGCTCATACTAGGTAGGTCCTTCAATAATCCATCCCACTAACAGAATATTTGCTCAACCCAAATATTCTGTTGGCCGCACGCAAACCGACGTAGGAACCACAGCCCGGCTGTTCAGGTACTGACTTTAGGTGCTTGTCCAGTGTCTGCTTGATTACAGCCAGGTGGTTGCTTGGTAATCCCCCTTATGTATGCTGAAGGGCAGTTGAACAGTCTTGGGCCCCTGACACTTATTGTGTTGTCTCTTATCGTGCTAGTGGCACCCCTGCTTTTCATTGGGGGATGTGTTGCATCGTCTGCCGAGTCTTTTGCTTTCATAGGGAGTGATTTCCGTGTGTAAGTTTGATACTAATCCCCCTAGGGATTACAGGCTTTATAAATAAAATTTGAGAGTTAAAGTTTTCTCTGTTTCAACATTCTACACTCCCTCATCACCAAGCAACATTCCACACTGCCCCATCACCAAGCAACGTTCCACACGGCCCCATCACAAAGCATCATTCCACACTGACCCATCACCAAGCAACATTCCATACTGCCCCATCACCAAGCAACATTCCACACTGCCCCATCACCAAGCAACATTCCACACTGCCCCATCACCAAGCAACATTCCACACTGACCCATCACCAAGCAACATTCCACACTGACCCATCACCAAGCAACATTCCACACTGACCCATCACCAAGCAACATTCCACACTGCCCTATCACCAAGCAACATTCCACACTGACCCATCACCAAGCAACATTCCACACTGACCCATCACCAAGCAACATTCCACACTGCCCCATCACCAAGCAACATTCCACACTGCCCCATCACAAAGCAACATTCCACACTGCCCCATTACCAAGCAACATTCCACACTGCCCCATCACCAAGCAGCATTCCACACTGCCCCATCACCAAGCAACATTCCACACTGACCCATCACCAAGCAACATTCCACACTGCCCCATCACCAAGCAACATTCCACACTGACCCATCACCAAGCAACATTCCACACTGCCCCATCACCAAGCAACATTCCACACTGCCCCATCACCAAGCAACATTCCACACTGCCCCATCACCAAGCAACATTCCCCACTACCCATCACACTGATTTTTGTGGCCATTACCTGTTAATTATTTCCCTGTTCGCCTCTCCTCGCTCACACATTTTAGGACATTTATCCACAAGACAGAATATTCGTCGCCATTTTTAACTTTAGTCATAATATTTTTGCCATTTTTTCACAAGACTAAATGTTATAGTCATTTTCTCCGATATATTAAAATAAGACATTAATATTGTTCTAGACTTTACAAGATATACTATTGTCGGCCATTTTTACCCTTAAATATAACGCCTTAGATCATGTTTCCATTTAGCTATATGGGTAAAGGCTATTTTACCTTAAGCCATAATGGCTTTGGGTCACGTGTCTCCTTCATACATAATATTTTAGGATATTTTATGAGAATAGACACTACACATCCTACGGAAAGGACGTGGATAGACGCTACACATCCTACGGTAAGGACGTGGATAGACGCTACACATCCTACCAAGGATCCATCCTTCGTCCCATCAGTACAAAAATTAACCAGAATGGAGTCGAAGATTTTTCTCATTAGTATTTCATTCATGGGAGGAGAGCTACACCCGTAAGGGTCATAGACCTCGTGGAAAATGGGAGACAAACAGGTCTGAGCCAGGGAAGAGGAGGACAGGTCAAATTTCTTGGATCAAGAGCACCTACCAGGCGTCTACCCTGAGAAGGGTAAGGAAGATGAGATATTGTTGTTCATCACTTAAAGTGTATTTTTTCGTCTTTTATTATAGATTTTCCTTTGTCTTGTTATATGTTAACCTGTTCTCTAATTTCATATTTTTTTTTTTTTTTTGGGGGGGGGAGGAGTTCTCTTATTTGTATGTTTTATTTTCCTTGCAATTTTTTCTTGGTCCACTAAATTTATTTTTCAGCTTCTGTTTTAATACTGTTTTGTCCTGTTATGTACGTGTTTATCATGTAAATGAATGGTTCAGAGAACCGACAGTTGGTAAATTAGACACATATGCAACACTTGGGTATCTTTATTGAGGAAACGTTTCGCCCCACAGTGGCTTCATCAGTCCATACAAAGGAGAATCGTGAAGAACAGGAGGAGAATGAGGTGGTCAGTCCCTCAACCTTGAGTCGATGTTGTCAGTCCATCAATCTTGAATAGAATACAACATATGAGCGTAGAGGGATCTTATATACTGTAGACAGGATGATGAAGCCACTGTGTGGCGAAACGTTTCCTCAATAAAGATACCCAAGTGTTGCATATGTGTTTATCATGTTTATATTTCCTTCTTCCTATTTGTTTCATTCGTTATCGGATAATCTCTTCCAATTCCCTTCCTTTATTTTGTCCTCTCTGGCATCTCTCATTTCCGTTTAATTATTTTATATTTACCTCTTCACCAAAAATTTATTCTCCCTATCATTTTTTTTCATATCTGTTTACATCTTTTATTCTGTGATATATTTATTCTCTTTCATGTATCTATCAATTTTCCATTTTTGTTGACCTGTTTGCTGGTAATATTTGAGTCCTTTGATGTGCCCAGGAGAGCAACCGGAAGGGAGATTAACAGAGTGGTGACCTTTCTATAGGTAGGGTGAAAGGTCAGTCGTGACACGAGATCAATGTCGTGGTGACCTTTCTAAAGGTTGGAATCACAGGGTCACTTAACATAAAAATGGGTAATAATGGCAGAGTTGCCGACCAAATGTTGGGTAAACGGTAAGAGACACAGCTAATGTTGACATTTTACTGTGGAGGAGCTCCTGGAGAGCGAAACGTTGTCTGGAGAGCGAAACGTTGTCACGATGAAACGTCACATTAGTTGTAACTGTGTCCTCACAATGTGAAAATGGTGCTATGATCACCTTTTTTTTTTTTAAATATATTGTCACCATATACGTGAACAATATGTTGATATCTTTACAGGTTATGATCGCATGAATGCACCGACATAACGACATTTTTATAAACCTTTTATGAAACACATTGCTATGTACGCCCTCCAAAAACTAAATACATTATTTATATACCTTTTATATCACATATTTCGCATTGTGCTTATTGCATTCAGATGAATAAAAAATCATGTATTTTATATGGGTGGCTCTGTGAAAGGTACTGTCCCCCCAAAAAAATGGATTGAAATATTATTACAATCAATGAAAAGAAAAAACTCGATTTCATTGTTGGATAGATCCACGAAATTCGAAATTGGGTTCATTGTATCGCTCCTAATTCTTATTATACGCCCCAGCACTGCCAAAACCATACGTAATCTGTAGCTAATGACATTTGACAGTTTAACATTATATATATATATATATATATATATATATATATATATATATATATATGCAAAAAGATCACAGTAAACAGGTGATATCAAAATATGCAAGACAACCACTATGAAAAATAGAAAAATTCCAAGCGCTTTCGTGACTACTCACATTATCTAGGAACGATCTATTTTTTCATAGTGGTTGTCTTGCATATATATATATATATATATATATATATATATATATATATATATATATATATATATATATATATATATATATATAGTATAACTGTATTCTGAATATATCAAATTGTCATGATATATTTGATATATTCTGAAACTATATTATAATTACTGATTTATTATAGTATGTGAGGGCAGTGGTAAAGTTGACTTAAAGAATGAGAGGGAGAGACGTGCGTGAAATACAATATACATTATTTGTTTTTTGTTTTTTCTAGGTAAAGATATAAAATAGTTTGAGTTGTTTCGGCAAGATATTACCCCCTATATGTCTCTGTAAATTATTACTGAATAAGGCCAACCACACAGATAAATCCCTAAACAATATATAATTTAGTGAAACATAATCACTCATTAATACAATGGACATTAATGGCTCATACCCATATATTTTCATTTTTTATTAACGGCAAATCATTAGCAATTAACTGTGTACACTGTATTGATGTCTGTGATGAATAATGTTGTCATGTCAGCTGCCAGTAATGTACCAGTTTGATCAAGCGACTGTCAGCTGCAAAATAGCTCAAAATGATGAAAATAAAGTATTCTATCATATTTTTGATACATTTTATTAGGTAGCATCAATTGTGTGTGTACTCACCTATTTGTGGTTGCAGGGGTCGAGTCATAGCTCCTGGCCCCGTGTGTGTGTGTGTGTGTGTGTGTTAGTTACCATTTTGTCCTAGGCACCTGTCGATTAGACACTAGGCCTGTTGTATGTATGTGTGTGTGTGTGTAACGAAACACTTCGAAATGTTTCGGCCCCGCCGGGAATTGAACCCGGGCCCTCCGTGCGTGAAGCAAGAGCGCTAGCCACCATGCCATCGGGGCGTGTGTGTGTGTGTGTGTGCGTGTGTGTGTGTGTGTGTGTGCGTGTGTGTGTGTGCGTATGTGTGTGTGTGTGTGTGTGTGTGCGTGTGTGTGTGTGTGTTTTAGTGTGTGTCTGTAGCTTGACTCTCACACAGTCACTCGATTCCTAACCTCATGCACCCTGCCATACCAAATCTTAAAACTGTGCATTGAATCTGCTTCAACCATTTCCCCTCATCCAGATCGTCCGCATGTGTACACCGAGAGGAAGGAATCATCGTGGCCGTTTAGAGAATCAAACACCCTCATGGATGGGAGCAACGAGGCTAAACAGCACTGTTGTGGAAATCACACACCTGAAGTGATGATGTCTTAGTGTGTTGAGCCGAATGTTTCCAGCACAGTGTAGTGTGACACTGTTTCCAGCACAGTGTAGTGTGACACTGTCTGTTTCCAGCACAGTGTAGTGTGACACTGTTTCCAGCACAGTGTAGTGTGACACTGTCTGTTTCCAGCACAGTGTAGTGTGACACTGTCTGTTTCCAGCACAGTGTAGCGTGACACTGTTTCCAGCACAGTGTAGTGTGACACTGTCTGTTTCCAGCACAGTGTAGTGTGACACTGTCTGTTTCCAGCACAGTGTAGTGTGACACTGTCTGTTTCCAGCACAGTGTAGTGTGACACTGTCTGTTTCCAGCACAGTGTAGCGTGACACTGTTTTCAGCACAGTGTAGTGTGACACTGTCTGTTTCCAGCACAGTGTAGTGTGACACTGTCTGTTTCCAGCACAGTGTAGTGTGACACTGTCTGTTTCCAGCACAGTGTAGCGTGACACTGTTTCCAGCACAGTGTAGTGTGACACTGTCTGTTTCCAGCACAGTGTAGTGTGACACTGTCTGTTTCCAGCACAGTGTAGCGTGACACTGTTTCCAGCACAGTGTAGTGTGACACTGTCTGTTTCCAGCACAGTGTAGCGTGACACTGTCTGTTTCCAGCACAGTGTAGTGTGACACTGTCTGTTTCAGCACAGTGTAGCGTGACACTGTTTCCAGCACAGTGTAGTGTGACGCTGTCTGTTTCCAGCACAGTGTAGCGTGACACTGTTTCCAGCACAGTGTAGTGTGACACTGTTTCCAGCACAGTGTAGTGTGACACTGTCTGTTTCCAGCACAGTGTAGTGTGACACTGTCTGTTTCCAGCACAGTGTAGTGTGACACTGTCTGTTTCCAGCACAGTGTAGCGTGACACTGTTTCCAGCACAGTGTAGTGTGACACTGTCTGTTTCCAGCATAGTGTAGTGTGACACTGTCTGTTTCCAGCACAGTGTAGCGTGACACTGTTTCCAGCACAGTGTAGTGTGACACTGTCTGTTTCCAGCACAGTGTAGCGTGACACTGTCTGTTTCCAGCACAGTGTAGTGTGACACTGTCTGTTTCCAGCACAGTGTAGCGTGACACTGTTTCCAGCACAGTGTAGTGTGACACTGTCTGTTTCCAGCACAGTGTAGCGTGACACTGTTTCCAGCACAGTGTAGTGTGACACTGTTTCCAGCACAGTGTAGTGTGACATTGTCTGTTTCCAGCACAGTGTAGCGTGACACTGTTTCCAGCACAGTGTAGTGTGACACTGTCTGTTTCCTGCACAGTGTAGTGTGACACTGTTTCCAGCACAGTGTAGTGTGACACGGTCTGTTTCCAGCACAGTGTAGTGTGACACTGTCTTTCATATTGACCCAGACTTTCTCTGTGTCGCTACCTTGAGTGTTTTGCTTAATATAAGCGTAGGTTTGTGTTGTATGTCAGTGGTATACCTACACGAGGGTGAGAAATACCACAGCGAAGAGTGGGAAATAAAACCTCAGCGCTTTCATGTGTTTACACACATCTCTCTCTCTCTCTCTCTCTCTCTCTCTCTCTCTCTCTCTCTCTCTCTCTCTCTCTCTCTCTCTCTCTCTCTCTCTCTCTCTCTCTCAACATCATAACACAACAGACACTGTTCGTTCTCTCAAAAGTTTTACTTCGTATTCGTGAAGGCTGTGAAGACTCCTTTCTTCTTTCTCAGAACATGTTTCTGTTATTATTCTCAGAGTCAAGACGTGAGCTACGTTAGTCCTATACTAACGGGTTTTCTGTTTCGAACCCTGGAAGGTCCGTCCTGGACCGAAACTTCGTCTGAAATTTACTCGTCATAGTGTGGATTATTTGTGATTCTTTCTCTCTCTCTTGCTTTTTGGAGTTCCCACTCACAAAGTTGTGAGTTCTCACTCATACAGCTGTAAGTTCCCATTCATACAACTGTGAGTTCTCACTCATACAACTGTGAGTTCCCACTCATACAGCTGTGAGTTCCCATTCATACAACTGTGAGTTCCCACTCATACAGCTGTGAGTTCCCAATCACACAACTGTGAGTTCTTTCTCATACAGCTCACATTATTCCAGTCTGTGCTTCAGTGATCTTCACAGTTTATTAAACTCCTTCACAATTCCTAAGTTAAAAAATCTTTCAGTCAATTGTTTTAATTAAAAGAGAACTCTGAAACCGGAAAATATTAATCTTACTTTTCTCTCTTTTTCTTCCTATCCAGGATTAAAGTTGGGATTGATGGAGCGTGTACAGCGGGTGAGGGGACAGGAGGCGGTGCACCCCCCATCAGCCCCGTGTACAACAGGGGGGCGGTGCTCCCCACCAGTCTCCGTGTTGACACTGAAGCCTCCAATGAAGAGGAAACAATCTCCCAGTGTTGACTCAACTAACAGTACTGACTTCCTGGTGTGGAGACGCCAGCTTTCCCCTGTCGTTTCTCCCTTCGTTTGTATATGTGAACCTCGTCTGGATGTCTCTCATTTCGATGCACGACAAAATCTGTCTTAAACTTGTGTTGGGACGAGCAATGAGCCGCAGT
>WNWK01001916.1:192500-197500 GCA_009830355.1 Cherax destructor | reverse complement strand
TCAAGTTCGGCAAAAGTTCGCAAGCTTACTGAACAGGGCAAAAGAGTGTGTGCTTCAAGTACTCACAAGAAACGTACCTGAAGGCCGAAATAATCCTCACCAAGTGAGTGTCTGAACAGAGAGAAGTGATAAGTACCACCATTTCCTTACTATAAACCTGAAACTAAGACAGGCCCAATAATCCAACACCAACCAGGTCCAGGAGCTACGTCTTCGCCTCCCGGGCAAGGACGACAAACACAAAATTAATTTCACACTGGTTGGGTCCGGAGGGTCGTCACCTTCTCGGCTACCCACTGAGATTTCATTAGAGCTGCAGATTGTGTGTATTCTGTGTAGCCACAGTCAGTATATATACCCTGCAGCTGCGGTCTTCAGATTTATTGAAATAACACAAAAGACGCTTAACAGTTTTAGATTTTATTGGACATAGTTTTGGTCTCAAGTGGGATATCGATCAGTTCCCTAATAGACTTACTCTTGTGTAAATCCAATAGAGGATCGTCTTATTGAGTGTCATTATTTAACCCAGTCGCATGGGCCGTCACTCCAGTCGAAACTATAGTGTCTGTTACAGGACACTGTGCTAATGGTAACTCCTTCCCATTCATCGGATCAAACCTGACTGCCTCTCATTTCTAAGGCTCTGTACGACCCCTGTACGACCCCTACCCCGCCTTCGAGAAGGCGGGGTAGGGGTCGTCCTAGAAAAGGTTGGAGGGAGGGGGTAAAGGAGGTTTTGTGGGCGAGGGGCTTGGACTTCCAGCAAGCATATGTGAGCGTGTTAGATAGGAGTGAATGGAGACGAATGGTTTTTGGGACATGACGAGCTGTTGGAGTGTGAGCAGGGTAATATTTTGTGAAGGGATTCAGGGAAACCAGTTAATTGATTTAGTTGGACTTGAGTCCTGGAAATGGGAAGTACAATGCCTGCACTTTAAAGAAGGGGTCTGGTATGGTGACAGCTGGGAGGGACTATTCTCAGCTGTCGTATCTGAGCTCCTCTGCAAAGACAGTGATTATGTATGAGTGTGGTGAAAGTGTTGAATGATGATGAAAGTATTTTTGGGGGAGAGGATTTTCTTTATTTTTGGGTCACCCTGCCTCGGTGAGAGACGGCCGACTTGTTGAAATATATATATATATATATATATATATATATATATATATATATATATATATATATATATATATATATATATATATATATATATATATATATATATATATATATATATATATATATATATATATATATATATATATATATATATATATATATATATACATATATATATATATATATATATATATATATATATATATATATATATATATATATATATATATATATATATATATATATATATATATTGCATTGCTTTAGTTGTCACCTTAGGTTAGTAATAAAGAAACTTTTAAGAAGATAGAATCAAAATAGTCGAGATTCAGGACTGTTGAAGCGACAGCGACAAATAACGACCATCAGCACAACAATGAGATTACGAGAGTCTTTTGAATTTCGACAATTTTTGCAAATGCTTCGATGTTTAGGTTGATGAAACATTTCTTTAGGAGAATATGATAAAAATTCTCTCAATACTTTTTCAATGTCAGGTCGCACCACCTGACGTTCGGGTCATACGACCTGATTTTCAGGTCACATCACCTGGATTTCCAGGTACCCTACCTGGAATTTGGCCTTAAATCTTGGAGTTGATGAAGCTGAAATGGAAATTGAAGTACGATGCACTGAAAAAGCTGGCTGAATGCTGGCGTTGGTCTGGCCTTTGGGAAAGGCCAGCTGAAATGTAATTTACTGTTCGAATCGTATATAATGCGAGAGGGCATTGTGTGTGTATGTGTGTGTGTGTGTGTGTGTGTGTGTGTGTGTATGTGTGTATGTGTGTGTCTGTGTGTGTGTGTGTGTGTATGTGTGTATGTGTGTGTCTGTGTGTGTGTGTGTGTGTGTGTGTATGTGTGTATGTGTTAGTTACCATTTTGTCCTAGGCACATGTCAATTAGACACTAGGCCTGTTGTATGTATGTGTGTGTGTGTGTGTATGTAAGGAAACACTTCGAAATGTTTCTGCCCCACCGGGAATTGAACCCGGCCCCTCCGTGCGTGAAGCGAGAGCTTTACCCACTAGGCCACCGGGGGCTTGTGTGTGTGTGTGTGTGTGTGTGTGTGTGTATGTTTGTTTGTTTGACTCAAGATCATTTGTATGATTATATTTTACATTCTTCACTAATAGTAATCTTTTGCACTTAATTTGCAATATCTCGGGCTCAACGAGACGATAAATTTCTGACACTGGATCACAAAGTGCTCTCTCTAGGCAGTTTAATGTCCACTTAACATGAAAATAAATTACCATAAACACCTTAACAACCAAACCTTTGGCTACTTAACTAGTGATCCTCCGCATGATAGCGGCTCAATTATCCGCACGCTATAATTGCTGTAGCAACCTGATATTATGGCACTCCTTAATGCTTCTTAGAGGTTCTTAGTGACCCAATCTAGGAGTTACTGGCGCTATTTACAGGTAATTAAAAAAAACATGGGTTCAAGCCCTACCCGTTCCCTGGTTTGTTTACGATTTTGTGAGTCATGATACGGGGTATTAGTTAGGAGAAAAAAGTACGCCTCTTACCGAAACTTACAGCTTTAATACCGACTGCTGAATCATTCAGTATTACAGAACGTTCATTCTGAGGCATCCGTAAAGAGGATTGATCTGAATAACAAATATCCAGATCTACTGGAATCGTGGTGGAAGAATGCCCAGTTTTCCAAGACGCTCTCTCAGGAAGCTTAGACTGCACTACCAGAGTTCCTGAGAGTGATGCACTGCAGATGTAGCAGTGATCAGCTTGGAGGTGCAGATGATGTAGCAGTGATCAGCTTGGAGGTGCAGATGTAGCAGTGATCAGCTTGGAGGTGCAGATGTAGCAGTGATCAGCTTGGAGGTGCAGTTATTCATCTTTCTTAATGAGTTTTGAGAATGATGAGAATCTGAGAGTCGTTAAACCCAATAAAAATGACAGTTTGGAAGATGGTGCGAGGCAAGAAGCTGATAATAATAACGAAGAAGACTGAGATAATCACGTTATGGATGATTTAGTTTATTATCTTAATTTTTAATTTAGTTTTTAAAAGCTTAATGTTATTATGTCAAGAGAAAAACTATAGCTTGTCTGGCACTCGTCCTGTCCTCATGGCACTACTGTGGCAGTAGAAGTGGCAATCATAGCTGCGAGTACAGATATAATCTGTACTCTTATAGACAGACGTTAGTGGGTGAGAATGATCACTAGTTAGGTTAGGTTAGATTAGGCTACGTTAGGTTAGGTTAGGTAAGTTTAGGTTAGGTTATGCTAGTTTAGGATGATAAAGTGGCGTCCCCTTAATTTTCATTCTAGACACCTCAGAGGTTCATAAACAAATAATATTTCTGGGATTGAACGTGCTGTTGGAGTGCGAGCAATGTAACGAAGGAATTCAGAGAGGCCGGTTATCCGGACTTGAGTCCTGGACATGTGTGGCACAGTGCCTGCGCTCTGAGAGATAGATAGGGATGTGAGGATTTAGAGAGCCATTTAAAATGAGATATCTGCACATTTCTGGCAACACAGTTACTTACTGGATAATGGTGAGTGTGACTTCTTCTTCTGGTCATTCTATAATATTGGGAAATGGCGGAATTGGAAAAAAAAAATAGTTGATAATATATTAACCTTGTTTAGTGATGTGAATAACCCAGGTAGGTTGACTGTATGAAGGTAACCCAAGAATGTACGAATGTATGAAGGTAATCCAAGAATTATTGTTTGTTGGATAACATTATTGTCTGCAGGATAACATTATTGTCTGTTGGATAACATTATTGTCTGTAGGATAACATCACACGGACCAGCTCTTTAACAGTAATTAAAGAATAATTGCCTTGCTAATCCTAATTTACATTTGAAAATGAAGTTCACTTAATCTAACTATGATCATTATAATAATAATGAGGAGTCAAAAGGCCGTAATCACTGTTACAAGCGAGTTAAGGGGAGCTCACAGGCTGTTAAAAGTTAATGGTCCACTCTGAACTTTGTAATGTCCCTCATACGCTGTCACAGCTATTAAGTACTTGTCAAGTTTTTCCTTTTAATTTTTACAAAATAAAAGGTTAAAAATCTCTAGTTCACAGCTTGTTGATAAATTTTAATGATGCAAGAGTCCGTCGACATTGCTACCGTACTCTTGTATCAAACTGAAGAGGGATAAACGTTATGCACTCTAGCAGGGCTGCCCAATCATTCTTTCTGGCTCGTCAGTAAGATACCGAATAAATCTTATAAAAATCCTTTATATCTTTATATTTAATAACCTTAGACCATTAAGAGACACTGAAAATTATATATATATATATATATATATATATATATATATATATATATATATATATATATATATATATAAAGTCTTGTGCGCTTAAGGCCATTAACTGAAAGATAAATTACATCTGTTATTAAATTCCCCAGCTGGTAATAAACACCTGCGAGCCAGCGTTTGGGATTTAGACACATGACATTTAAAAAAGAAATACAATTAGTTTTTGTTAGCTAGGTGCAGTGCTGGATGCCAGGGCTGCAGGGTTTGTGGCTAGGTGTTAGTGAACGGAGGATCGAGCCTCTCCTTAATTCTGCTCAATATCTTTTGTGTATGAATGAATATAGTAATTCGTGAACATCTTGGAGCAACTTGGTCAGTTCCTTGTTTGTGTTTGTGTGTGTGTGTGTGTGTGTGTGTGTGTGTGTGTGTGTGTGTGTGTGTGTGTGTGTGTATTCGTCTTGCCAAAACACTTAAGTCAGTACCAATGTTATTGATTACCCTACAATTGTGTAGCTTGGGAGCAGCAGCTGCTAGCCTGCCAGAGTTAATAACGAGAGTTCTGTCCACCAGAGTGCTGTTGTCCTACGCAGCAACACAAACTTTGTGCTGTTGT
>WNWK01001916.1:147500-187500 GCA_009830355.1 Cherax destructor | reverse complement strand
CCCAGTCTGGTACACAGGTCTAAAGGACGTGGGCTGTCCAGCCATAACGAACATAAATCACAATTCAGTTGCTGGAACAATTCACAAATAACGCTTGCTCAGGTAGGAAAAACTTTAGACCACATTCGATCCTTCCTGAACTATTATCAAGTTCTGACTTGATAATTATTTGATACGGACCGAAATTTCGTTTCTTTGTGAACTGTTCAAGCATTTGTGTTATATTTTCTTTGATATTTCCCATATATATATATATATATATATATATATATATATATATATATATATATATATATATATATATATATATATATATATATATATATATATATATATATATATAGTATATATATATATATATATATATATATATAATACAATAATAATAATAATATACTAATACTAATAATAA
This sequence comes from Cherax destructor, assembly GCA_009830355.1. Lineage (NCBI taxonomy): Eukaryota > Metazoa > Arthropoda > Malacostraca > Decapoda > Parastacidae > Cherax > Cherax destructor. Next base: position 187,088 of record WNWK01001916.1, on the reverse strand, counting down.
TAATAATAATAATAATATTAACAATAATAACGATAATCCTTGCTATTGTTGTTGAGAGGGGCGCGTGCCGGCCAAGCTGGTGCCCAGATGGCTATGGTGATCTTGGCAGGTGTGTGTATACACATACTTGCAATGTGCGGGTTCTTGAGCACGTTGAACCTCTTGCTTACTGCGGCTGATCCTCCTTGCTAGCTCCTGACACTCCACTATGGAACCTCTGGCGAATTTTAAGCTGATGTAAGAGAGAGGGAAAGTTTCCCCAGCGTTGTGGAGAGAAAATGGAAGTTTTAATCGATGAATCACCTGGAAAAAAAAAGTCCTAACTAATTACTTCATGCCCTAAATCTCTCCTACGTATGGGTCATTCAATACATGGCCTGGTGAAGGCTCGATACTGCGTCCACTAAACGAATATGAGATATGCAATAAAATAAAGAGGATCTCATACTCAGACTTCACTCGTCCATCAATTATCTTTCCCAAAAATGCCGCACGATATTAAACATTTAGGGAATTGTGACAGTGAATTTCCCCTCGCGCTCACTGTCTAAGATGTAAACATACTTATCTCTCACGAAATTGTAATATCACAATTGCAAACAGATCACAGAACTGATGGGGATTGAACTCATGGAGAGTGAATCTTAAAACTCAAGAGACCAGTGTCTACACTGGCCTGGGGTGTACCAGCAGAAGCAGACTTCAAAGTGGCTTTAAGTCTGTAGCTGTAGTACCCCGTTACTACAGCTGTTCAGCGTCACTACAGGTCTTCATCGTCACTACAGCTGTCCACCCTTACTATACCTGTCCACCCTCACTACAGCTGTCCACCCTCGCTACACCTGTCCACCCTCACTACAGCTGTCCACCCTCACTACAGCTGTCCACCCTTACTATACCTGTCCACCCTCACTACAGCTGTCCACCTTCACTACAGCTGTCCACCCTTACTATACCTGTCCACCCTCACTACAGTTGTCCACCCTCACTACAGCTGCCCACCCTCACTACACCTGTCCACCCTCGCTACAGCTGTCCACCCTCGCTACACCTGCCCACCCTCACTACAGCTGTCCACCCTCACTACAGCTGTCCACCTTCACTACAGCTGTCCACCCTCACTACAGCTGTCCACCCTCGCTACAGCTGTCCACCCTCGCTACACCTGTCCACCCTCACTACAGCTGTCCACCCTCACTACAGCTGTCCACCTTCACTACAGCTGTCCACCCTCACTACAGCTATCCACCCTCACTACAGCTGTTCACCCTCACTACAGCTGTCCACCCTCGCTACACCTGTCCACCCTCACTATAGCTGTCCACCTTCACTACAGCTGTCCACCCTCACTACAGCTGTCCACCCTCACTACAGCTGTTCACCCTCACTACAGCTGTCCACCCTCGCTACAGCTGTCCACCCTCACTACAGCTGTCCACCCTCACTATAGCTGTCCACCCTCACTACAGCTGTCCACCTTCACTACAGCTGTCCACCCTCACTACAGCTGCTCCTTCAGCAGACTTAGATGGCAGAAATTATTTTTCTTCCCTTAAGGCAGACATATGGATCTAAAGTTTCCTTATCACTCTCAACTATTTCTCTCAGAACTTTCCAAAAAGTTTGAATTGATTATCAGTAGAAAACTAATTAAAACATTTCCGCTAAAGCTTTTTTTTTTTATTTCTTTGGCAACAAATCATGATTAAAAAATATCGAGATTTTTTTTTTTCCTCACTAAAATATGGTAATCAATTTGCCATAATGTAACTTGTACGTAAAATAGTGTAATTTATTCATTTGGATGTAATTTATTCATCAGAATGTAATTAAAAGTAACGTCGTAATAATTCGTCAGATTTCGTAATGCTACGTTAGATTAAGGTATTAACTTACGTTGTTTTGATTAGACGGAAATGTTATCAATAACTCCAATAATTATGCCAGTTTGTTGAGGCTTAATTGCTAGCGCAGTTATTATTATTATTATTATTATTATTATTATTATTATTATTATTATTATTATTATTATTATTATTATTATTATTAATTTATTTATTATTATTATTATTATTATTATTATTATTATTATTATTATTATTATTTATTTATTATTTATTATTATTATTATTATTATTATTATTATTATTATTATTATTTTAGTGGTAGTAGTAGTACTAGTAGTAGTAGTAGTAGCAGTAGTAGTTGTAGTAGTACAAGTAGTAGTACTATTAGTAGTAGAATACATGAAACACGCTTACACTAGCCCTGATTAACTAGTAGGTAGATCTCATCCAACCATTAATATAAGTACGTGCACATATGTTGCTAGCGAAGAGTCGTGGGTTTAAAAGCTACTTAGTTACTGTCGTTGTGGGATCAAAACCTTCACAGTTGTGGCTAGCGTGGCGCTGATGTTAGCGCCGGGGTCTGTAATGTAGGTTCTTGTTGTTAGGTGCGTTATTATACTGGTGGAGTTGGAGGTATAGGAGGCAGCTAACCATTTTGGGGAAGCATTAGAAGTTATTAATTATGGGAATACTGCCGGCACGACACACTAATCATCCTTTATGTGACATTACCTAAGTCTGGGAGTGTTTATAGTGTGGGTGGCGCCGCCCGGTTTCAGTCGTGGTGTTGGTGTAGTGTCGGCAGGCTGATGCTATGTATCCTGTTGATGTATTCCTGTTGCTTTATTCCTGTTGCTGTATTATTGTTGATATATTCCTGCCTCGGGTCTACCAGCCTCTGTGTGTGTGTGTGTGTGTGTGGTGTGGGTGGGTTGTGACCATATCGAGAGGGTTCGCTACCCGTTATGGACACTGTCGATACCTCGGGGTCGCTCAGATGGACACAATAACGATACCGAGACCACTACATATCTTAGTTCTCCACCTTGGTAACAGCGTATGGAATACATTGGTGAGATCGCAACAGCATCAGGAACATCAGCGGATCGACCTAGAGTGAGTGAGTGAGAGAGAGAGAGAGAGAGAGAGAGAGAGAGAGAGAGAGAGAGAGAGAGAGAGAGAGAGAGAGAGAGAGAGACGCAAATATCTCAGAGGACACTCAAATGCCTCAAAGATACATAAAAATTCTCATAATATATACAAAGGTTCTAGATGAAAAGGAAAGGTGTCAGAGGATACACTAAGGTGTATCAGAGTTCTTTTTGCTAACTAATAAACTAACTACAATTTTTAAGCTTCTGGGAACATTTTTCTTAGCTAATCGACATTTGTTGTTTCTTATAACCTTAGAGAATTCAGGACCTGACTGGCTCCGGTAATCCCGCTCGTTCTCCTGACAGTTACTCTGCCATTAGGGCGAGCTGTGTCCCCAATCACCGCTTGTTTGGTATGCCAACTACCAATTACTGCCTGCTTCGTGAAGGAGCCTGCTACCTAGGAACTCTGAAAGCTCAATATATTTTTCCAAGTGCCTGTCGAAAATACTTTGGCCCTCACAAGATAGAGAATGTTGACATAATGACTGTTGACAATTTATAGGCTATAATGAATTCAAGGAAAATTACACATTATAGACACATATTACACATTATGTCTCGGGAAATCATAATGACAAGTATGGTTTATACATTATGGCAGAAAATCCAGTCTTGTACAGGTATTAAAGACTCTGTGTCGTACAAGCTGTAGTGTGTCACTCCTTGTATGTTCCTCGGAATACCAGACACTTTCTATTACGGTCGTGGTCTCCCAGTACCTGTACTCACCTCTGTTTTGCCGGGGGGGTTAATCTTCAGCTCTTGGTCCCGTTTCTGATTTCTGAACCCTGAGTTCCTTACTAGGTCGATGGGTTTCACCAGCACATTGTCAATTTCGTTCATGGATCGGAGTCCACTGATCTATTTCATAGTATTAAGACACGTTGCAGGAGGCAACGTTTCGCTCTGTGTACAGGTTTATCATATTTCGCTCTACATAGAGTGAAATATGATTTGATGAAGATTTATACAAACCGAAAAATTGGTTGATAAATTTCTTCACAGAAAGAAAATGTGATTTTATAAAGTGTAGGAACGTATGAATTTTCTGTAAAGTCTTTGTCTGTGTGATTAGCGGAGGGCTCCATGCTGGTGCTGCGTATTCAATGATTAACCCATCTTTCGAGGTGTAATATGTCTAGTGTTCGTGCATTTTGATGACGAAGGAACGTAGGTGTTCCATGGAACACTTACGTGTTCTTGAACGTATATTTTTTAACGTTAATAAAAGCAGAGCAAATCCAAATCCGTTCCGGTAACCCGAATGATGAGAAATATTACACGGATTTCTTAGTGTAGTAATGATGTTGCATTAGCTAAAAAAACAATTTAATACACTGGGTCACCGAGGTAGGGCAACCCAGAGGAAGAGGAAAAACATTAACCATCATTCGCTCAATGTGTTTACTTTTTTTTTGGGGGGGGAGGGGAGAATGAGGGGAATATAACCCGGCTTCAGTGGATGACAGTTGATGTGTTAAAAAAGACAGCTATTGCAACATGTGGGTTAATTTTGAAAAATTATGTTAAGTGTTTTAACTGGTCATAATGTTAGAATATCCGTTTCTTGTGCTTCAAATATTTCCCAAACATTAGAATATTTTGGACATCTTTTTCCAGTAATGACAATTAGCATACCTTTCTCGACACCTTCAAAATATGTTAATGATGTCAATTGAACAAGTGAAGTGGACTTCAGCCATGAAATTAGAGCGAGAAAAAAACCAGATGACTCGGTAACTTTGAAGAGAGAAATCTTCTGACGCTAAATGAGGAAGGTGAAGAGCAGTCACCCCGGGCGTTGTCAGTCCTGGGTATCCTGAATGACTGTAGGAAATCAGTCATACAAAATAGATGCCACAAAATAACCGATATGGGATCAAATCTGATTGAATATCATTCCACAGGCGATGTGTGATCCATAAGGGTTTAGTGGCCAAAGGGATTATAACAATGAGGTGACGATAAGAGAATGTACCCATTACGTTGATTCCAAGGAAATAAAAGACTGGAATATCGCGTTATACGCCCACAGATGGACTATTGTTTATAAGGTCGATACCCGGAAAGACTATTCAGAGGGAATGATGATGTGTAATGTGAAGGTTATACCGTGGGAATGGTGGTCCGGGTAAAAACATAATCAGTTGGAATGGTTTTGTGTGTGTGTGTGTGTGTGTGTGTATGTGATGTTTTGTGTGGAGGAGAGAGAGAGAGAGAGAGAGAGAGAGAGAGAGAGGGAGTACGTGAGTGTCTTTGTGTGTGAGAGTGCGTGAGAGTGTTTGTGTTTGTATGCGAGAGTGCGTGAGAGTGTTTGTGTGTATGTGTGTGAGTGTATTCACCAATTTATACTCACCAATTTGTTGTTGCAGGTTCGAGTCTCAGCTAATGGAGCTGCCTCTTAACGTGCAGTTTGCCGGATTTACTCCATCCTAAAATTTGGGATATGTCATACCTAATCTAAAAACTATGTATAAAGTCTGTCTCCACTACTTCTTCGTCGAGGTCGTTCCACTTCCTGAGACTAAAGAAATACTTCCTGATATTCCTGTGATTCATCTTTAACTTTCAACTGTGCCCTTGTGTACCTGTTCCCTGTCTCGTGAACATTTCATCTTCGTCCGTCGTATTAAGTTGTTTGAACTTGTTGTATACCATTATCACATGACGTACGCCACAGCTACTCTGCTGTGGAATTCCTCTGTAAAAAACATACATTTATAGTCACAGTGGTGGCCCATGCTAACCTCCCTATGGTGCATAGAATTATACCTAGTTGTATTAATCTTATTAAAGTCAGGTGGCTGAGTGGTTAACGCACTGGCCTGTGACTTTTAAGACTCACTTATCATGGGTTGAACCCTCATCTGTTGACCGATTTCTTTATATATTCATTCTTTATATCAGAGTGTCTCCCAGAGGACTGAGCTTCGCTGAGCTTGAGCAGCGGCTCAACAACAACGACACATAATACGATGTTTAGAAAAGCTAAAACCACCAATAACCTCTCGCTGATACTGCATTTTCCGGGGGAAATTCTTAGTGATCTGGGCCGCCTGGAGAAGTTTGCAAGTCGGTAACTTTTAAAAAGCAAGTTTATAGTGTTAGGAATTTCCTACAGTCACGTGATATTGTCTTCAGCCATGTACACACTGATGCATTTACCAGCACACGTGTGGACACGTACACTCACGCACGCATAAACACACACACACACACACACACACGCTGAGAACAGCAGAAATTCCCCTGAAGATCATATTTTTGGCCACCATGACACCTATCTGTCGCTCGGGATCACTGAAATAAGTGGACGGGAATAAACTGTCCCATTAGTCCTCTTCCCTCTCTTTTTTTCCTTCGGTCCTCTCTTTCTCTCTCTCTCTCTCTCTCTCTCTCTCTCTCTCTCTCTCTCTCTCTCCCTCCCACTGACGCTTGGCTATCTGGTCTCTGAAGAGAGCTTCATCAAAGCTCTATTTAGAGCGACATGCTGTCTATAAATAAAGCTTTGCTGTGTGTGTAATGTTTTTTTAACCCCCCGGTGGGCAAATCTTTGCTCTTAAATGTAAATTTATCAGTGGACAGATATACCAACATGAATGTAAATAAAATACAATATGGAGACATTTCGTCGATTAGGGACTTTATCAACCCTGTGTCTCATTCCCATACTTGTCTCTTAAGAGATACAGGTTTAACCTCTCGGGTAAATACGCCGCCAGTATCCGGAACTAACCAATCAGCCAGACCACAGGTGTACAGGTATTCACCTCTTTTTAACCTGAAAAATGTCCAGATGAAAACAGGTTTGAAGTTCCCTGGCAGGAGGCTGGGAGAGGTGCGAGCTTGTCGCACTTGCTCAAGGGGAGGAAAGTTGTCGCCGGAGGTAAAAAGTTTATAATGTAGCACCTAACACGCATTTCTGCAGCAGTGAAAGTTTGGTCCTCAGGAGCTGTAATAACAGGAATTATGAAAGGGAAAAACCGCCCTTACTAGCGAGTTATCCACTGCATTTTAGGTTGGTGTTGGGTGTGAGAGAGGAGGGATGTTGGGTTTGAATGTCTGACGACCCAGGAGAGTCACTCTGAGGGAAGGAAACGACGTCAGTAGCTGCAGTGAACTACTTTCCTGAATTCTAAACTAAAGGAAAGTTTCGACGTTTACAGCTTTTGGCTGATATGGGAGTCTCGGTACCTTCACAGGAAGATATATATATATATATATATATATATATATATATATATATATATATATATATATATATATATATGATTGTGTGTGCACCTGATCTGAAAGACAAGTTTTTGTGTACCTGGTATACAAGACATCTTTCTTGTCTGCGTCTGGTCTGCTTGACATGTTTCTTGTCTGCGTCTGGTATAAAAAAAAGTTCTTTTCACCTGACTTTCAAGAAGCTTTTGTTTATAACTGGGTTGCAAATGATGTTTTCTTCTGGACGACTGTCATGCTTCTGCGCATCCGGGATGCGTCTGCACTCCGGCGATGCTTTTGCGCACCTGTAAACCCTGCTTGCGTTCAAGAAGAGCGCATTAAGGTTAAATCTTGCTTCTGGCAAGTTGGGTTTTAAGAAGCATCTGAACTGCCTCTGACGCAGCGGTGACAAGTCTTTGATGGTAGGTTGGCAGGACTGCACAAAACGTTGAAATGACGTCGATGAAGCTTTTACGTAACGTTAGAAAGATGTTTCAGGACGTCTGTGAACGTTGAAGAGATGTATTGTGCTCTACACTACGGCAGTCACCACCCATGTCACCGCCACCACAGTCATCACTACTACCATAAGCTGTCACTACCAGTCACCACTACTGCCATCACTGCGTCACCACAGTCACCACTACTACCATCACTGCGTCACCACCACACTCACAGTGTACCTCCTAATAGTATACTACAACAGTGGCTCCAGTTCGATCTTCCAGGTAAACACCAACAAATGGAAATCTAAATTTATTAAAAAACGAAATATTCAGAAGAAAAGACACATTTGTCAAAACTTTTCGATCGATGTCTTTTTCTCAAAGACAAAAGTGTCGCTTATAAGTTGAAGTTGACTTAAAATGCTGCATATTAAATTTTCCGTTTAGGAATCTTTGCAACTTCTCAAAGCTTAATTAATATTTTCCAGTTCATTTACAAGCATTTATATGGTAGTCAAGTGGTTGACGCACTGGCCTGTGAGCTTTATGACTCGCTGGCCATGAGTTCAAACCCCACTTGTTTCCTGATTTCTTTACAATCGTGTTATTACGATTTCGTGAGCTAATCAAGTTTGATCCTAGGAAAGGTGAGGTAGCTGCAGCTCCCCCGGATCAAAGGCCCTTCCGCAGCATCAAGGCAACCCTCTCCTGAAGAGGGAAGCCTACTCAATACTACTCCGCCGCTTCAAAGGATTCATCACAGAGGATGGAAGAGGACGTGTTTGGCTGGACAGTGTCCACTCTAACTCATCTGTCTCCTCTCAAACCTCTGTTTTGGTTTCATCTCTGTGGATCCAATTCTATTGATTCGATGCACTTAGATCCTATATCTTGTGGTCGGCGAATTTCCAGGCAGCATCAGATTCACTCGATTCGTTTCTTTTGGTGTCCATTTCTGCTTCATTTAATTTCAATGCCGACTCAGGATTCGATTTATTATGAACCGACTCAGGACTTGTTTTATTTCAGGCCTGTTTAGAACTGATTTCATTTCAAGCTCGACTCGGGAGTCACTTCACCACGAGTCTGCCTCAGGATTCGTTTCATTTCAAGCCCGACTCATGTTTCGTTTCACCTCGATTCCACCTCGGGTTCATTTCTTATCGAGCTCGATTTAGGGTCATTTCACTTCGACTCCGATTCAGAATTCGCCTCATACCGAGTCCTCCCTTCGGTCAGTCACCTTTAATTTTACACACTCCAGGAGGACCACCACCACACATACCCCACTCTCCAGGACTCTCCACACCTCCCAAACACTCCAGGACCACCCCCACACCTTCCCCACACCTCCCCACACCTTCCTTCTCTACCAAAAAGCAGCTTTGACCTACATTTTTTTAAATCTCCATTCCCCTGCCAGCATTACAAAACGGGAGGAATTCTGCAGCAAATCGTACTGATGTGTAATGATCAACAATTCAGTAGACTCATAAAAGCCGCCTTTGACCTCCCAAATTGGAACGATGGAGCCAGAGAGAAAAAAAGAAATTAATATATGAATAAATAAATGAATGGATTTAATTCTTATATTCTAAATATACGAATAAATGAAATAACGATTAATTTAAATGTTAAGTTATTAAAAATATAGCATAATCTATTTTATTAAGCTGGGAAAAAGTCTGCTGACGCTTTAAAAACCATTATAGTTAATGAATGTTGACGCTTCGAGAGATGAATGTCTCTCAGTGTATATACACTGAGAGACACCTCTCAGTGTATATACACTGAGAGGTGTGTCTTTCAGTGTATACACACTGAGAGGTGTGTCTCTCTCAATGTAATATACACTGAGAGATGTACATCTGTCAGTGTATATACTCTCTTCTGACAAAGGTAATTCGGTAGTTTTCCTATTTTATTGATTAGAGTATTCGTGATTAATAAGACACATGTGCAACAGTTGAGTATTTTTATTTTCGAACGTTTCGCCTACGTAGTAGACTTCGTCAGTCAAATACAGAAGACAATGCACTGCAAACAACACTAGCAGTTGCGATCTCTAAGGCTGATGTAATCAGTCCATCAGCCTTCACAATACAATACAAACAACTTCATTTCTTTTCTGCAGTATACAAAATGTATATTACATGTGATAAAATATTGTTGAGCACAAAAGAAAGACACTAGCAGGTGGTGCATTTCTGCCAATTGGAGAAATAGTTTGAGGTGGTCAGTCCCTCAGCCCAGTGGTCAATAGGTGACATGCAACCTTAATAACCCTCGTGTAGTCGATGCACTTTAAGTCCCATTAACCAATCGATGGAATAAATTCTGCTGTTTTATACGGACTCATCCTGTTTTTATATTGGGTTATTCTCTTGTCTACACATTGGTGTTTACATATTAATATATTTATACACAATTCCTTCCTCAGAAAACTTGCTTGGATAATTCATTTATCCAGTAACTAATATATTCATCAGTCTATGTACACCTGTCTGTAAAATACCACCTGGTTTTATTATTACACTTAAAAGGCAACGATGAACCCGCCATTTGGATTACAATCTTACTGTCTTCCAAGATTATGTATCAATCACGGTTTTATGTAACTAAACCCTGGGAACCACAAGACCGTCTGAACCTGAGGTCCCCCAGATCGACTGAGTCCGTTTCTCATCTTCCCTGGGAACCACCAGACCGTGATAATGAAAAACAGAGGTAAAAAACGAGTAGTCATGTTGCATTAAGGCAGCAACAGGCTGGTTCCTAACTGCCGCGGCACCTTCAAAATTCTAATCCTGAAAACAAAAGAGTGGTCGATACCAACCTAGAAAGAGTGGGGTCAGTACGACCCTACAATGAGTGTGGTCAGTACGACCTGTCATGTTGATTGTGTCTACTGGGTTATGAAAACTTGTGACAGGAATGACCAGGAGATATTCACCAGCCCAAATGCAAGGAAAGGTCTCTTGATCGAAGGAATTGAAGATACTTAAGTTCTTGTCAGATGAAACATCATTATATTTCATTATACAGGTGCTCTGGCCACTTGGGAATAATAATAATAATAATAATAATAATAATAATAATAATAATAATAATAATAATAATAATAATAATAATATTATTATTATTATTATTATTATTATTATTATTATTAATGTGTTATTGTACATCAACTCTATCGCTTTATCTACCAGAGTCTATCACCATGTATCATGTTACCACTGTCATGTATCACCCTCACCACAACTTATCACCCTTATCACCACAATCTATCACTCTTAACACCTCCAATCTAATCACCATTACAGCCACAATTTATCACCATTACAACCACTCACCGTCACAATCTTTCACCCTTATCACCACCATCTATCACCTTCACCACCACAGTCTATTACTGGTCAAATTTATAAGTGCGCATTCTCTAACCACCACCACTGTATCTCTAGACGATGTTTCGGTCAGTCTTTGACCGAAATTTGTTACTCAGTTACTGATAACGGTCCAGAAAACGCCTGACTGATGCCGATGAGGTTTTTTTTCCAACAAATTTAGAAGCATTTTATTTTTTCTCTTTAAAACCTGATGACCTCCACTTCCCAATTCGCTGTGTGACCCATACGGATTTAGCGTTTCACGAAATGTGATTAACCTGTCTCCCTCCCTTAGTCTTAAGGTGATAACGTGATTTAAAGGCATTTATATCTTCCTTGGCCACAATGTGGTCCCAGAGGAGACAAAGGAGCTATCACCGTCTGTGTCAGGTAATGGAAGTTAAGTTGTGGTCACTTTCTAAAGTCAGCTGTGATGACGGAGGTGTAAAACTGTGTCCTCAGGAGACAGTGTAATTCTCCAGTGAAATTCTCAAGTGTGTGTTAGTTTGTTTGTGTGTGTGTGTGTGTGTGTGTACTCACCTATTTGTGGTTGCAGGGGTCGAGTCATAGCTCCTGTGTGTGTGTGTGTGTGTGTGTGTGTGTGTGTGTGTTGAAGTAGACACTTGTACAACACTGGCATCTTTGTCGTGGAAACGTTCCGCTGATCAGTGGCTTTATCAGTCCAATACTGAGAAGAAACGACGGAAGATGTGAAGATGAAGTTAGAGGTAATCAGTCCCTCATCCTAGCGACGACATTTTTAGTCCCTCAGCCTTGATAAAAACAATCAGATCTACTGACTTTCAGCCATTTCGATGGCTGGCTTTATGTCTTCTAAACATGAAACTACATACGACTTCCTTTTTGACACGCTTGTGGTTCATTCCCATGACTCGTTCCCATGACTGTAGTTCCCATATATGTCCCCTTGTCCCTTGTTCTTTCAAACTGTCTGTCTCCTTTTTTTTTTTAATATTGAAGTGTTTTTTGTCATTATCATATTTCTCCTTCTGTTCTCAGATGTCAACTTTAGTTCCCTGGGTGTGTGTTCTTCACTAACCCTCAGTGTTTATATATGAAAAGTAAAAAAATGCTGGAAGAGAAGCACTAATACCAGGAATTATTCTTGGCTCGAGAGACTTTCAACAGCATAAATGCTCCTGTAAGTTCACTTTCAATAGGAGCTACAAGAGCACTACAAAGTAGTATAACTCTCGACCATCACAACACTGGAGTGATGACCAGGTGTGGTGTGGCCAATATGGCCCATTAGAGAGCTTGTTTTTCTTCAGCACGTTTTGAACCCCTCACGATGGCTCGAGGCCTAGTGGTAGCACCTTCTCACAAGCAATGAACCCAGGTTTAATCCAGGGCAAGTGGAGACTATGGGCAAATCTCCTTACACTTGTTGCCGCTGTTTACCTAGCAGTAAATAGGTACCTGACTGCTAGCCAACTATTGTAGGTGACATCCTAGAAGCAATAGACTTTGAAATTACCTGAGGTACAGTTACAGCTATTAGTCTGTTAATTTAACGGTGTAAACTAACTGGTATACCACAGAAGCTCTGAGTTACAGGAGGTCGTCCAGACCCAGACAGGGTTCAATGCTATCAGGTAACCTCACTTACTTATATATACCTTTTCCGACCTTCTATTACGACACTACATACCCAATGCATTTTGCCAATATTTTTTTCAGTTTTTTATGCGTTTTCATTCAGGGCGTTTCCTTGAAATGCAGTAAATAGAGCAAAATTCTCTTTCACTAAATGCAACTGAATTACATTTCCTTTCTATGACCCTTACTAATTTAAACTTACCCCATTTTTATAATAATATTTATTATACACACTGACTGTGCCAGAACTTTATATTCCACTGACATATTCCCGAGAAAGTTTTTACCCAGCGGCCGGCAGTCTGTTTTTGGCTTCTCTTATCTGAGAGAAATTTACTTGCTGCGACCAGCGTCCTGGCTGTCAATAACGGGTGAGATGTCAGAATTTTACCCCGGTGAGGCAGCAGGAATATGAGAGCTACAGATATTGGACACCCACTGGTACACTCATATGTGTACGTTGATGTTAGTGTACAGTACTTACTCGAGGAGGAGGAGTGTGTGACGGCCTCTGACGGGGTGTTGAAGCAAGGGTAAACTCTTCACTGTAACTTAAGACATTCCAGTCAATTCCTCTTTTTCACGGACGTTAAGAGCTGGGCACTCTGTGTACTTCATTCTGTAACGTTTGATTGTCTATGGGGAGTGAAAGCAGTGTTCTCTCTAGAGTATCCAAAGTGTTGAGGACGGAGTGTCGTGGTCGTCTGTACTAGCTACAAATTAAGATATCTGACTTACATTTTCATCTCCCACTTCGTGAGGGCCTCGTCTCCCACATCATGTGGGCCTCGTCTCCCACATCATGAGGGCCTCGGCCATATATATCACTAGCATCATCCCTGAACATTCACAGTTTCAAGAAATATAAATTGATTTAATGTACTTAGACTATGAAAGCTAATGTCACTTGACTTGGACTCTGTTTACAGAAACAACTACACGACTCCATGATCTTGGAGGATACATAACCCTTATCACGATAAAATTATATACCAGATAAACACTTAACAATCTTTTATTTGGAAAACGTCCTGATCTGTGTAGAGCTTTATTAATTCTTTCAGCTTTATCAAACTTTAGATGTGATAAGCTTCGCATGAAGCGAAATCTTGCTACATTACATTTTGTCTCTGCAAGAGTCTTTTATACTGAGTCCCCTTGGCTGCAAGAAGTACATAGCTGCCAGCTGATTCTCCAAGAAAAGATTCTTTCTTCTAAGTAAAATGGATTTTTTTTAAACTTTAACTTAAAAAAAAGTGCATAATTAATTATTAGTGGGATCTGCCTTGTTTCTGTCTTCCACTCTTTTTAAGGAGTGGGAGGCAGGGCAGGGCAGGGCAGGGCAGGGCAGGTCAGGGTAGGGCTGGCAACTCTCTTACCCTCTTAAGGGTTAGGGAGGTGCCCAGATTATTTTGATTAAATAACACTAACTCCCGTCCCCTTCATTGGGTACATATGAAGGTAGACACACGGAAGCGTGTCTACCTTGGGTAGCTTCATATTTACGTAGATAAATACATGAGTGAGAGGGATGGATCTGAGTGGGACTTGTGCATGAGTTAACATGGGTAGCAATGAAAATGTGTTGAGAAAATATATTTGTTAGTGGGTCTGGGTAAGACCTGTTTAGTATGGGCCAGTAGAAGGGATGGCACACTCCGCGCAAAAATAAATGTGACTCCAAAGAGGCAGAGAGTTGCAACATTAGCTAATCGAGGAGCAAGGACTCGACCCTCTCAGACAGATACTAGGTGAGTACAAAAGCCAGTTGCAATAGTCATGGAAGCAGAGTAAGTGGATGAGCTCGAGGCTCATCCACTGCATACCAAACACTGTCCAGATATCTTCCAGTCCTGATTGGATTACGTAAACACCCTGTCTCCACACACATACTCACACGCACACGCACACGCACACACACATACTCACACGCACACACACACACACACAAACACACACACACACACAACACTGTACAATTTCTTTTCTCTCGCTCACTATTTCCTCTCTCAATTTCCAGGGTGACCGCGAGCCAACTGTGGTCGTTCCTTGTTCCATGGAACGACTACCCTTTCCTCGCCTGGAAACATTATCAAGATGAAGGTAAGGACGTAAGAGAAAGTGAGAGAGAGAGAAAGTGAGAGAGAAAGAAAGAGAGAGAGAGAGTTAATATACCAATCAGGTTAAAAGTGAAATACAAAGTACATAAAGATTCAAACACGAGACTAATCTCTATGAGATTAATCGCTGCGAGACCAGTCACTCTGGGACCAGTCAATGCGAGACCAGTCATTCTGGGACCAGTCAATGCGAGACCAGTCACTCTGGGACCAGTCAGTGCGAGACCAGTCACTCTGGGACCAGTCAATGCGAGACCAGTCACTCTGGGACCAGTCAATGCGAGACCAGTCACTCTGGGACCAGTCACTCTGGGACCAGTCACTACAAGACCAGTCACTACAAGACCAGTCACTACAAGACCAGTCACTACAAGACCAGTCACTACAAGACCAGTCACTACAAGACCAGTCGATACGAGACCAATCACTACGAGACTAGTTACTACGAGTCTAGTCAATACGAGACCAGTCACTACAAGACCAGTCACTACAAGACCAGTCACTACAAGACCAGTCACTACAAGACCAGTCACTACAAGACTAGTCAATATGAGGCCAGTCCCTACGAGACTAGTTACTACGAGTCTAGTCACTACGAGACTAGTCACTACGAGACCAGTCACTACGGGACTAGTCAATACGAGACTAGTCACTACTAGACCAGTTACTACGAGACCAGTCAGTACGGAACTAGTCACTACGAGACTAGTCATTACGAAACTAGTCACTACGAGACTAGTCATTACGAAACTAGTCACTACGAGACTAGTCACTACGTGTCTAGTCACTACGTGTCTAGTCACTACGAGACTAGTCACTACGAGACTAGTCACTACGTGTCTAGTCACTACGTGTCTAGTCACTACGAGACTAGTCACTACGAGACTAGTCACTACGTGTCTAGTCACTACGTGTCTAGTCACTACGAGACTAGTCACTACGAGACTAGTCACTACGAGACTAGTCACTACGAGACTAGTCATTACGAGAGTTTTTCTATTTAATCAGAGATGTGAAGATTATTATTAATATTATTATTATTATTATTATTATTTTAATTATTATTATATTATTATTATTATAAGGAAGCGTTAAATTCGTAAGGGTCATAGAGTATTTGGAGAATAGAAGATAACCAGGTTTGATCCGAGGAGAGGAAGGGCGATCTTAATTGTTTAAACCAAGATCCCTTCACCAACATGAAGGTACTCTATTATATGTAAATACAGTATGTGCATAAACCCAGTATGTGGCTCAATGTTACGTTACTCACGACGTTATTAAGACGTAACGCAGGACGCCTCTATCTAGAGGTAACGCAGGACGCTTCTATCTAGAGGTAACGCAGGACGCCTCTATCTAGAGGTAAAGCAGGACGCCTCTATCTAGAGGTAACGAAGGACGCCTCTATCTAGAGGTAACGCAGGACGCCTCTATCTAGAGGTAAAGCAGGACGCCTCTATCTAAAGGTAACGCAGAACGCCTATATCTAGAGGTAACGCAGGACGCCTCTATCTAGAGGTAACGCAGGACGCCTCTATCTAGAGGTAACGCAGGACGCCTCTATCTAGAGATAACGCAGGACGCCTCTATCTAGAGGTAACGCAGGACGCCTCTATCTAAAGGTAACGCAGGACGCCTCTATCTAGAGGTAACGCAGGACGCCTCTATCTAGAGGTAACGCAGGACGCCTCTATCTAGAGGTAACGCAGGACGCCTCTATCTAGAGGTAACGAGGACGCCTCTATCTAGAGGTAACGCAGGACGCCTCTATCTAGAGGTAACGCAGGACGCCTCTATCTAGAGGTAACGCAGGACGCCTCTATCTAGAGGTAACGCAGGACGCCTCTATCTAGAGGTAACGCAGGACGCCTCTATCTAGAGGTAACGCAGGACGCCTCTATCTAGAGGTAACGCAGGACGCCTCTATCTAGAGGTAACGCAGGACGCCTCTATCTAGAGGTAACGCAGGACGCCTCTATCTAGAGGTAACGCAGGACGCCTCTATCTAGAGGTAACGCAGGACGCCTCTATATAGAGATAACGCAGGACGCCTCTATCTAGACGTAACGCAGGACGCCTCTATCTAGAGGTAACGCAGGACGCCTCTATCTAAATGTTACGCAGGACGCCTCTATCTAGAGGTAACGCAGGACGCCTCTATCTAAAGGTAACGCAGGACGCCTCTATCTAAAAGTAACGCAGGACGCCTCTATCTAGAGGTAACGCAGGACGCCTCTATCTAGAGGTAACGCAGGACGCCTCTATCTAGAGGTAACGCAGGACGCCTCTATCTAGAGGTAACGCAGGACGCCTCTATCTAAAGGTAACGCAGGACGCCTCTATCTAAAGGTAACGCAGGACGCCTCTATCTACAGGTAACGCAGGACGCCTCTATCTAGAGGTAACGCAGGACGCCTCTATCTAAAGGTAACGCAGAAGGAGCTTGCACGGGCTATCGTGGCTCGTCCAAACTTGCCCCATTTGTGTGTAGTTACAAGACAGTGTTGAAGCAGACTTTACCCCCAACTTAAACAATTATTATGAAATCTGCAGCAGCAGTCATCGTAAAGATCCCGTCTCACACAGTTGCTATGGCTTAATATTGTTCTCTACTCTTCTGAGTTGCATTTCGTAATTAATATTGCTAAATCTACTAACGAACCAGCTCTGTTCGTTAAGGAAAAACGTATGTTATCATCGCTATATCCATGAATATATCAGCTCTGCTTGTTAGTAAAAGATGCGTATTAATGCTACTTAAACCAGGAAGTAAAACAGGTCTGCTTGTTAACGAGAGATGTAAACATAAACCTGCATGTTGTCAGAGAGAGAGAGAGAGAGAGAGAGAGAGAGAGAGAGAGGCGGTGTTTCCTTGTCAGGAGAACACAAGGTATTGTATTTCTTGGGAAACTTGTGATAATCTTGGAGAGCAGTTGTTGAGTGTTGGTATTAAATTTGGTCAGAGACTCGACTTTCTCTACTTCACGTGCCAAAGAAAAACTAGAGAGTACGTGGGTGTGGGTGTACTCACCTACATGTACTCGTCTCTACGTGGTGTGGAGAGAGAGAGAGAGAGAGAGAGAGAGAGAGAGAGAGAGAGAGAGACAGACAGACAGACAGACAGACAGACAGAGACAGAGACAGAGACAGAGACAGACAGACAGACAAAAAGAGAGATTAAGTGAAGTGAGAATCGCTGGAACAACATCTGGGACAGCAGGCCGTTGCCACGCTCTTCCTTAAAACTCAATCATCTGAAGAACATTGTTCAGAAATGTACTCCCTTCGACAAACCAAAACAAAGTGAATGAAATTCAGTCTTCCTATAGAATACTATCACTGCTGCCAGTTAGGCTTAGGGAGATAGATCACAAGACAACTCATGCAATATCGGCATACTTTACTCTGTGAACTAATGGGGAGATTCTCCCAGAGCATTTGGAAGGGTTAGACTTGAGATTAATGATCCGAAGTTCATTAATGAAGTAATCCAGCCTCTTCAAACAGACCAGGTTTCCCTGAAGCCCCAAAGTAGTTATGTTCTCCAAGCAGAGAACATAACATCAACTTTATTAGCCAGTGCTCCTGAGAGAGACTGAGCCCTTCTTAAACTGTGAGAACTTAACGTATACTGCTGATTTATATTGAGTGTCCACAATTATTCAAGCACCTCTCATTTATCAATCCTAACTATACACAGGTGAACATGCAGCAGATCATTAGAGGAAAATTATGTCAATAAAAACAGTCAGCTGCAAATTGTAAAGCTAACTTCAGCTATGCAGATACGACTGCAACCAGACGCGTCGAGGAGCGACTGTTACCCACCACAGATGACACTCGGTTAGAACTGAACTATTCAGATACATCAGCAGAATTGTCTCAGGGGGTTCGTAGACACTCGGATTATTGGGGAAAATCCGCACTCCAGTTCCTAAAGGAGTGAGGTGCACGAGTGATGTGCAGTGGCTCTGCGCCTTGCTGCCCCCATTCACACGGAATATACGTGTATTTGCGGCAATGCGCAAGCCGACCAATATGGTCTACATGGTCTTAACTGTTCTAAAACCAAGGGTTGGCATGCAAGACACAATGAGGTCAACGACATCATAAAGAGAACCCTCGCTACAGCTGGATGCCCAGCTGAGAGAGAGCCTCGATCACTAGCAGCCAACAACGCCCACAACCCAGCAAACCGCCCCGACGGGATCACCATCTATCCTTGGAAGAATGGCAAGCTCTTAGCATGGGATTATACCTGCGTGTCGACACTGGCTGACACCTACATCCATCACAGTGTTGGGCGACAGGGAGGAGCTGCTGACCACAGAGAGGAGTACAAGATCGGCAAGTACAGGGACATAAGCCAACAGTATAAATTTGTCCCAGTGGGATCAGAGACCTTGGGAGCGTGGGGAAAAATGCAACACGTTTCCTTAAAGAGCTGGGTTCCAGACTCATCGACACCACCAGGGACCCAAGGGCAGCCACGTTCATGTTCCAGCGTCTCAGCGTGGCCATCCAGAGGGTAACGCATGCTGCATACTCGGCTCGCGTCCGGCTTCGGAGGAGCTGGAGGAGATTCATAATCTTTGACATATTGTACCATTGTATTCATGTTCATATTTGTGTGTTTTATAAATGTATTCTGTCTATTAATAAAGCATTTATATGTATGTATGTGTGTATATAGGATGGGGTGGTAGGAGAAGTGGAATATTCAAACGGCTTCAGGAAGAAATCCAAATATTCTTCCTTGATGCCTTTTTATCCACTTCTCCGAGGCTATGGGTCCCACAATTTGCACTAGAGGTGGACCCCATTCTATATATAATATATATATATATATATATATATATATACGTACATATTATAATACGTAGTTGAGCTTTAATCCAGGGCTCTGGAGAGATGCACTTCTCGTGTTGAGGCGCCGCGCCAGAGACAAAGTAAACGTGAAAAATTTTCACAGGAGGAAGAATATTTTGTGAGAATTTGCCTCATCAAGGTGAGGCGCCAGAATTCACCTAAGATTTTACGAAACGACATACAAGATTATACAGTTTTCTGTGAGTGGATTTGTACACGATGATGCATATACAAACGCGCGCACACACACACATATGTACACACACACACATATACATAAACACATATGCACACACTAATGCAAAAACATATATACTCTCACACACACACACATACACACACACACACACACACACACACTCACACACACGCACACACGCACGCACGCACCAGCACGGTTTCAGGGATGGGAAATCCTGTGTCACAAACCTACTGGAGTTTTATGACAGGGTGACGGCAGTAAGACAAGACAGAGAGGGGTGGGTAGATTGCATTTTCTTGGACTGTTAGAAGACGTTTGACACATTTCCACGCAAGAGAAGTGGAATATTCAAACGGCTTCAGGAAGAAATCCAAATATTCTTCCTTGATGCCTTTTTATCCACTTCTCCGAGGCTATGGGTCCCACAATTTGCACTAGAGGTGGACCCCATTCTATATATAATATATATATATATATATATATATATATACGTACATATTATAATACGTAGTTGAGCTTTAATCCAGGGCTCTGGAGAGATGCACTTCTCGTGTTGAGGCGCCGCGCCAGAGACAAAGTAAACGTGAAAAAATTTTCACAGGAGGAAGAATATTTTTGTGAGAATTTGCCTCATCAAGGTGAGGCGCCAGAATTCACCTAAGATTTTACGAAACGACATACAAGATTATACAGTTTTCTGTGAGTGGATTTGTACACGATGATGCATATACAAACGCGCGCACACACACACATATGTACACACACACACATATACATAAACACATATGCACACACTAATGCAAAAACATATATACTCTCACACACACACACATACACACACACACACACACACACACACTCACACACACGCACACACGCACGCACGCACGCACCAGCACGGTTTCAGGGATGGGAAATCCTGTGTCACAAACCTACTGGAGTTTTATGACAGGGTGACGGCAGTAAGACAAGACAGAGAGGGGTGGGTAGATTGCATTTTCTTGGACTGTTAGAAGACGTTTGACACATTTCCACGCAAGAGAAGTGGAATATTCAAACGGCTTCAGGAAGAAATCCAAATATTCTTCCTTGATGCCTTTTTATCCACTTCTCCGAGGCTATGGGTCCCACAATTTGCACTAGAGGTGGACCCCATTCTATATATAATATATATATATATATATATATATATATACGTACATATTATAATACGTAGTTGAGCTTTAATCCAGGGCTCTGGAGAGATGCACTTCTCGTGTTGAGGCGCCGCGCCAGAGACAAAGTAAACGTGAAAAATTTTTCACAGGAGGAAGAATATTTTTGTGAGAATTTGCCTCATCAAGGTGAGGCGCCAGAATTCACCTAAGATTTTACGAAACGACATACAAGATTATACAGTTTTCTGTGAGTGGATTTGTACACGATGATGCATATACAAACGCGCGCACACACACACATATGTACACACACACACATATACATAAACACATATGCACACACTAATGCAAAAACATATATACTCTCACACACACACACATACACACACACACACACACACACACACTCACACACACGCACACACGCACGCACGCACGCACCAGCACGGTTTCAGGGATGGGAAATCCTGTGTCACAAACCTACTGGAGTTTTATGACAGGGTGACGGCAGTAAGACAAGACAGAGAGGGGTGGGTAGATTGCATTTTCTTGGACTGTTAGAAGACGTTTGACACATTTCCACGCAAGAGATTAGTCCAAAAGCTGGAGGACCAGGCAGGGATAACAGGGAAGGCACTGCAATGGATCAGGGAATACCTGTCAGAAAGACAGCAGCGAGTCATGGAACGTGGCGAGGTGTCAGTGGGCGCCGGTGACGAGTGGGGTTCCACAGGGGTCAGTCCTAGGACCGGTACTGTTTCTGGTATTTGTGAACGACATGACGGAAAGAATAGACTCCGAAGTGTCCCTGTTTGCAGATGATGTGAAGTTGATGAGAAGAATTCAATCGGACGAGGACCAGGCAGAACTACTAAGGGATCTGGACAGGCTGCAGCAACTGGATCCTAGAGTTCAACCCCACCAAGTGAACAGTCATGAAGATTGGGGAAGGTCAAAGAAGACCGCAGACGAAGTACAGTCTAGGGGGCCAGATACTTGGGAGGATGAATGATAACTTTGGCTAGTTGTCAGTTAGCGATGTTTGTCACTTACTGATATATCCGGACATGTCCAGACCTCGTCTCTTTTGTTAAACTTTTCTCAGTTACTACATCTCTCTTCTCTCTCTCTCTCTCTCTCTCTCTCTCTCTCTCTCTCTCTCTCTCTCTCTCTCTCTCTCTCTCTCTCTCTCTCTCTCTCTCTCTCTTCTCTCTCTCTCTCTTCTCTCTCTCTCTCTCTCTCTCTCTCTCTCTCTCTCTCTTCTCATCTCTCTCTCTCTCTCTCTCTCTCTCTCTCTCTCTCTCTCTCTCTCTCTCTACTCTCTCTCTCTCTCTCTCTCTCTCTCTCTGGCTCCCACCACAACTTCTACAGAACTTACAAAAGTTCAGCCACATAACAAACTTCTCCTGACAACTTCAACTTTTCCTTTCAAACTTAATTTGGAAATATATCCAAAACGTCACAAATTTCAAAAAATTAATTCTCATGGATAATGTAACGTAATGAAATTGAATGAAAATATAGAAAGGAGCAGAATAAATAAATATATATATATATATATATATATATATATATATATATATATATATATATATATATATATATATACACAAAGAGTTAAATTCACGGAGCCTCCACAATAAGAGTAAAAATTATTTAATAGTTTATGAGAAGCTGAGTCTAAAGAACACTTGAACACGCATGACTGGAAAACAGTGTATGTACACTGAGTGTAGTGTATGTACACTGTGTATTCTCACAGCGCATGTACACTAAGTGTAGTGTATCTCTTATTTTTCAGATAAAAATGTTCTTGTGGTTAGTGTACACCTGAGTAGCAGTCTTAATTATCCACATGCTGTTAGTGTGTCTAATTTAGTATCATGTTACGTAGTGTTAATACAAGGAAACGATCTGCACCATCCTGGGATACGACTCCCCTTCCTGCTACCAAGAATATCATTTCTCGTTTAACTCGCCCCATCCCAGTGATACCATATCTCCTTCCATCTCTTCCCTATCTCTTCCCCTCCGTCCCGGTCTCTCCTAGTATCTCTCTTCCCCGTCTTCATCCACTCACAATATAAGTGGTGAAAATAACACGTTCTTTCCACCTTGCACTGACATCACCTCAGGTGGTACACTTTCTCCAGCGTCAATCCCACTGACAACCTCCACTGCTGATATCGCTCACTGCAGTACTGCCTCTCTGCATGTTCTTGCAGACTCCGTGTCACTGACAAAATTGAATATTGCATAAACAGTCACGGTTAATGTTCACCGGCTGTATGAAGGTCAATAAAATGTATTTCACTTTTTTAACGTCAATCAAGTAATATTTAATCCTTATAATGAGGATTATATTTAACCTTGTATATATATATATATATATATATATATAAATTAGAATCATTGGCAACTATTTGCTTATTGATAAAATACTGTTTCAAAAAGTCTGCACATATCTATAAAAACATTGATAAGGATATATAAAAAAAAATCAAACGTTTGTAAGAAAAAAATTATTGTTTTTTCTAAATGTAAGTTTAAAAAAAATGCCTCAGTGAAACGGTTAAAAACATTAACTAAACAAGAAGTAAAAAATAATAAAAAGTAAAAAAGCTTAAAAAATAAAGGAAGCACTTTGGAAAAAATAATTTTTTGTAGAAAAAAATGTGTAGATATTGCTGAGGGTCAAAAAAAAAAAATATTTTTTGGGAAAATGTGATGGGAAAATATATTGAAAAAGATTTGGGAGAGTTAAGTGGTCAAAGGCGAGGCCCAAGAGTTAAACTCAACCATTGCAGCGTCATGTAGCAACATCATGTAGGACTCAAGAGCTGAAACTCAACTATGGCAGCATCATGTAGCAATATCATGTAGGACCCAAGAGATGAAACTCAACCATGGCAGCATCATGTAACATCATATACGACCCAAGAGCTGAAACTCTACAATGGCAGCGTCATGTAACAACTTCATGTAGGACCCAAGAGCTGAAACGCAACCATGACAGCGCCATGTAACATCATATAGGACCCAAGAGCTGAAACTCAACAATGGCAGCATCATATAACATCATGTAGGACCCAAGAATTGAAACTCAGCTATGACAGGATCCAAGAGTTAGAACCCAACATTCCATGTTGTAACCTAAATTCTGGAGTGACGACAGAGAGACAAAGACTCGAGGTTCTGCTTTACAAGAAGCAGATTAGAACGCTTTGCTCAAGGTCATCTCAAGAAAGATGAAGCGGTGAGGCTGAAGAGAATCAGTCTGATAGACATGACTCTTCTACTGCTATGGATGTCACAAGCAAGTGATCTTGCTAGATGTCAAGCCTCTGACGTCACTTGGGAACTGGGTGACGTCACTTCACAGTTCTGACACTACAGAGTTCCCCGGTACGGTGAGAGAGCTGTCTGAGGAGGGAGGAATATTGTGAGAACTAACCATAACATGCCACTAAATAAAGGTAGCCTAACAACGATCTCCTCACAACCCTATTTTACCTTTTCCCTACCCCCTTCCCCTTTCTTTACCCCCTTTCCCATCCCAACCCACCTCTCTCTCCCCTCCCCTGCCTTGCTTGATTCAGGAACTGCAGCATCCCATCTTTAAGGTTTCATCTCCTCGAACCACATGGCCGTCTTCTCCTTTTAAATCTTGACATTCCTCTTACGATATTTATCACCCTAGAAAGTCAACCAAGGTCAACCAGGGAGGTCAGCCAGGGAGGTCAACCTGGAGTTGCAGAGTTAGTTTAATCATGCAGAAAGGATGGAGCAAAATAGACTGATAAAAATATGCATCTGAAGGAAGATGGAGAACGGTATAGGGTACGACCTTAAATTGTTGGAAGGAGGTTTTAATAGATGTGGGATTAAGCATTGAACAGGTACTCGTGAGCGTGTAAGAAAGGAGTGAGCGGTGACAAGTGGTTTTATGAACTGACATGCTGTTGGAGTGTGAGCAACGTAACTTCTGTGAAGGGATTCATGGAAACCTGTTAGCTGGGCTTGCCTTTTAGAGGGCAAGAGTACAGTGCCTTCACTTTGGAAGGTGAAGGGTAGAACTGCTGGGCATCGGTGCATTGTTGGATCATGATACACTCACTTCTGATACCACAAACATGGAGCGAATGATTGCTAATGACTATTTCTGTAAGACATCCGGTTTTTGTGGGAAACAACACACGCATACACACACACACACACTGTTAAATGTAGCGTTTGACTTTTGTCCTAACTATATATTTAAATTCCATTAAAAGCTTCAAATTATAAGGAACTAAGCTGAGATGTTGACCAAAATTTTTTAAAAAAGTTTGGTTAAGCTCCCACAAAATGTGCAGCTTTTAGTGGAGATTGAGAAATATAATTTTCGTCCAAAAATTGAGGCTTTTGCCTTGCAATAAAGAACTTACGTTCTTTTTCCGTCACATACCACCTGTTCGTATTTACCTCTAAGCACAAAACTGTGTGTAGGAAAAGAGGACAATATCGCCATGCCCCCGGGCGCCGCACGCAGGATATTGCCCAGAATTCTTTCCGAGATCTGACCCTTTGATGCTGCTAACAACGAGGAGATGGAAAGCCTGCGTCCCTCTAGGGGCGTCTCCTGGTACCGTCTTTCTCACGGCAGCACCAACATTCAGCCCTGTTAACCCGTTACAACTCCAGGAAGAACAAGCTTTCCTTATCTGATAACGGAGGTGCTGTATTGAATTTCTGACTGTAAGACATTTTTTGGATTTTGTCTTTTATATATATATATATATATATATATATATATATGAAAGACGTAAAAATTTATCGAAAACAACTACTTAAGAAGAGAGAGACATCATCATTACGGTCTTTCACATGTCTTCTTAAGTCAAAGACACTTTAAGGAGAAGAAGACAAATCTTTAAGACGCTTCATCCACAGTGGAGCTTTTTCAAGTATTGATAAAGTTCCACTTTGAGTTACATAGCCTTAATGGGGGTAAAAATTAAAAAAAAAAGGCTTTTACCTACCTTTGTATTAGGACATGTCGGTTCCCACCAGTGTCTGTCCACATAGAGTCAATTACCAAAACATTTCAGCTGAAGATTCCATGTTGACATGAGATAATATAGCTGATTCTCCCTCCTATTAAAAGAAATGGCTTTTCGGTCACTTCTTTTCACGTCATTATGCAATTAACAAGAAAAGCAACACGAAACAAAAACGTCCGTTGCTCAAGTAGGAATTTATCGTTAGACAAACTTAACATCTATCACCAACTATTTACTTTATACTCTAGTGATGAGGAGACCAAGAAAAATGTATTAAAATGCTATTTTATTGGATATTTCGATGTTTTAGAGCGGTTGCAAGCGTTTTCCTGACATGATTTTGTACGGAAGTCTCACTGAAACCACCGTAGAGAAAGAAATTTGATTGGCCTACACCTACGATCACTAGTCCAGATCTTTCTTAACAGTGATTTTCTTCCCTTCTTTTACCCCCACAGTATTTTGTTTTATGGGAAGTTGTCAAAATTTCCCGTATTTCCTGCATTCCTTTCACGTAAATAAATAAAGAAGAGCAAGAAGTATGGACGCTTGTGTTGTCTTTCGCTAATACTGTGTTAAACGTTATCAAGAAGTTAGTAAATTAAACTAATTGTATTTTTATTACACGTAATTAATCAGTTTAAAGTTCTAATTATTATTTTTATTAATATTATTATTATATTTATTATTATTTTTATATTTATTATTAATATTATTATTATTATTAATAATAATAATAATAATAATAATAATAATAATAATAATAATAAAAATAATAATAAACAAAAACAAACAAACACACACCAAAACACACACACACACAATAATAATAATAATAATAATAATAATAATAATAATAATAATAATATAAATTTATTATTATTATTATTATTAATTATTATTATTATATTTATTATTATTATTATTATTATTACTTCTATTATTTTATAAAATTTTTATTATATTATTGTTATATATTATTAATATAATAATTTATATTATTATTATTAATATTATTAATCAAAATAATAATAATAATAATAATAATAATAATATAATAATAATAATAATAATAATAATAATTAATATATAATATATAATAATAATAATAATAATTATTATATATTATTATTATTATTATTATTAATATTATTATTATTATTATGATTATTGTATTATTATTATTATATTATTATATATTATTATTATTATTATGATTATTTGTTATTATTATTAACATTATTTTATTATTATTAATGTAATAATTATTATTATTATTAATTTTATTATATCATTATTATATTATTATTATTATTATCATTATTATTATTATTATTATTACTTTTATTATTATTATTATTATTATTATTATTATTATTATCTATGTATTATTATTATTATTATTATTTTATTATTATTATTATTATTATTATTATTATTATTATTATTAAATTATTATTATTATTATTATTATTATCATACTCAGGGAGGAGCATAAACTGAGGGGGTGATTATTCAGCGCCAGGGAAATAGATGCAATGAGGTTTGGACCCGAGAAAGGAGAATATACATCCATTATCAGCCCAGACAATACATAATGGTTTAAGAATAGAAATCGTAATTAGGGACAGAAATCTTCTGGGATTAATTACTCTCAAACGCTGTCATTGGCTGTAATTTATCGACCTAATCACCAGCGAATACTAATCACCTCAAAGATTATACTGAACACGACCTGTGTGTGATCAGTGTGATATAATGACGGTCCAGATAAACCCGACAGTTTAATTTCAGCTGAAGTCATTATCGTTAAGTTTTATTTTCAGTATCTAAAGTGTGTTTGTATGAATGCTCGTATAGGCTAATGGAAAATATTATACAAAGTGAACTTTTTATATATCATTTTTTTTTCAATTTCGGCGAATGTCTGCCTCTTTTCACATGTTTTCTCTCTCGTGTCAGAAGAGAATTTCTTCCAATATTGGAAGATGAAGGTAATAGCAAGAAATTAATTGTGGTTTGGGGTATATTTTAGTCACAGCAGCAGTTATGTGGTGGTGTACCGTGTACAGTGTTATTACAGCAGTTATGTGGTGGTGTACCGTGTACAGTGTTATTACAACAGCAGTTATGTGGTGGTGTACCGTGAACAGTGTTATTACAGCAGTTATGTGGTGGTGTACCGTGTACAGTGTTGTTACAGCAGTTATGTGGTGGTGTACCGTGTACAATGTTGTTACAGCAGCAGAGTTATGTTGGTGGTGTACCGTGTACAGTGTTGTTACAGCAGCAGAGTTATGTTGGTGGTGTACCGTGTACAGTGTTGTTACAGCAGCAGAGTTATGTTGGTGGTGTACCGTGTACAGTGTTATTACAACAGCAGAATAATGTGGTGGAGTACTGTCTTCAGAATTCAGTTTGTCTTACATTAGTTTTTTTTCAGTTTCCAAGATGCAGTTCAGTCAGCTGTCCATTGTTTTCAGGGAGCAACTAAGTTAAGTTCTTAAAACGTCCACCAAGAAAACTGCTCTGCTCATTTAGCAAAAAAGAAGAAGTAATCGTTGAGTAACTGTTAGTGACGCGTCACTCAAACTAAGAATATTAATCGCTGGAATAGAATGATTTATCATTACGAGAGGAAATTCTACTCAGCAAACAAGTAACGCAAAGAAGATCAATTGTGACAATAAAGTGACTGGAACAAGTCACAACTCATCCACAATCTGACTTGAAAACTTTCGACTAAGTGTTTGTCCTTTCTGGAATATTATCAAGTAAAAAGTGAGAGTGGCACTTTTAAGTGGCTTGATAATGGTCCGGGAGGGAGCGAAATGTTGGGAAAAGTTTCGTCTCCAAACTTTGCGTTAAATGTGAAGCTTGTGGTGGAACGAGGCGGTAAAAGAAAGCAAATAATTACATAAACATATATTTTCTCTCAACCCTTCACACACACACACACACACACACACACACACACACACACACACACACACACACACACACACACACACACACACACACACACACACACACACACACACACAATATATATATATATATATATATATATATATATATATATATATATATATATATCTGAGGAATATAAAGATCATACCCTGTTCTTTACAATAACTCAGAGGAGTGCCATAGACAGTGTCACCTCATAGCGTCCAGGTTACCTCATGAACTTCCAGTATTAAGCTGGAGTGCCAGTTGTTGCCAGGTGGAAGGGGCAAGACCTGAATCCGTGTGAGTGAGTAGTGCCGTTGTTGGCACCTCAGAGTGTCACCTGGTTTGTCACTTAATCCTAGAACACGCCGGTTTATGAAAATAGCTCTAGGTGGCAGAGCCTACGGTTTCACTTACTTTCTGATATACGTAATAAGAATTAGCAAAATAGCAGGTTGTGACCTATTATTATTATTATTATTATTATTATTATTATTATTATTATTATTATTATTATTATTATTATTATTATTATTATTATTATTATTATTATTATCAGTATCATCAGCACATTTATGCGGAAGTTATCTATCAGTGCCTTGGGAATAGAGGTAAACAAATTTGATGAGAGACAGTGAAGGGAAGCCTCAGATGCTCGGTTGACGAGCCCTTCACCAGCCCCAAGGCACCTCCCTCTCTTGAAGTCAGTGACTCCTCTGAATGACCACGATGCCTTTGATGTCGAGGGTTTTAAATAGAGCGGTAAGCAAGGCTGCCAGAGAAAGGTTTCTCTTTCGTTTCTACGGACGGAGAATCAAGCCTCCACCATCCCTTTAAGAAATGAGAAATTGGTTGAAAACTTACTTTCATTCTGTGCATAGATTAACGTCACGTGTATATTTCTGCACAGACCTTCTACAGTGACTTTTTTTGTATTTCACAATGGAATAAATAATATTTTTGAGGTACTATGTATAACATAAGGAGTGCTGGAGGTTCGATACACCGTAGGATAATCATTCCCAGTTCTCTGACTAGGCAGGATTGGGGACTGACATCAAGGCAGCTGCAATAGGTCGGATACATAACAGCGTCCCCGGGAGTCCTGTTAACACGACTGAAGCAAGTTTGATACAATACAGCGTCCCTGTATAGGCGACTAACACAACTGCGTAACATCTAATACAATACCTCATCCCTCGGATATCCTCTTAGTACAACTACAATATGTTTTATACAGTACTGAATCATGCCATCACCCCCGAGTACTTTTAACAGAGTACATTCTGGAAAATCCAGTGATTGTAGTGTCTGTAATGAACGGATTCCCTTGATAACTTGTGTAACACTTTTGTGATGTGTGTGTGTACTAGCTGGGAGAGTAGAGTGCCACGCTGAGTGCCGATGAAAATTGCACATAAAGTGCCTCTCTGAATACCGTTCAGAAGTACACTCAGATAGAATGCCGATCAGAATACAAATGTTTAGTGGTACTCCGTTATATTCGTAGTATCGCTCAGCGAGAGTGCCCATCAGAATGCCGCTCAGAATACCGCTCAGAATGCTTTTACAGTGTCTCTTATAGTTCCTCTCAGAGAGTGCTGATCAGAGAGCCACTCAGTGACATTTAGTGTGGCACATAGCAAAGAGTGTGACTTGGAGTACCACCTAGAGAGTGTTGATCAGAGAGCCACTCAGAGTGACATTTAGTGTGGCACTTGGAGTACCACCTAGAGAGTGTTGATCAGACAGCCTCTCAGAATGACAGAGTGCCACTCAGGGAGTGTGTTCATTCCAGTTCTACTTCAAGAGTGTCGATCAGAGGGCTGCTCTGACTGTCATTCAGAGTGCCACTCAGAGAGAGGTGAATCAAGCTTAACCATCTTGTTTGATCTTTGTCCCTCGTTCACAAGAGTTTCATTAAGACCGAGGCAACAGACCTGGAATTTCCATCTGGAGATAAAAATTAGCTGCCTTTTTTGTCCAAAAACCTTGCTGCACTTCTTTCAAGAAACCAGGTCTTTTCTTGCAAGAAATCAGGTCATTTTCTATCCAAGAATCTGGGTTTTTTTTCTTTCCAAGAATCTGTCTCTTTCTTTCCAAGAATCTGGCTCTTTTTCTTCCAAGAACCTGGCTCTTTTTCTTCCAAGAATCTGGCTCTTTTTCTTCCAAGAATCTGGCTCTTTTTCTTCCAAGAATCTGGCTCTTTGTCTTCCAAGAATCTGGCTCTTTTTCTTCCAAGAATCTATTTTTCTTCTTCCAAGAATCTGGCTTAGAAACTCGGAGAGAAGAACAGAAAACTTAGGACGGATATGACACACTTGTTCGAATGAGTTTGTCTTCTGTTTCGAACACTACGAAGACTCTTCCTTCTTCGTGACTTCCTCTTTCACCCACCCACCTATTAGTGCGCTCACCTGGACACCCACCCACCCCCAGTCACCCACCCACATACTTTTCAGGATCTCTTACACTTTGGATCAGTCACGCAGTCATTAAGCAACTCACTTCAAGTTTAAACACCATTAAAAACAAATGAATTCGAGTATCGGTTGGTTTGCTAATGGGTTTGAAAGGGTATTAGCAACACGAGGGTCATTATGGCCGCTCACTACCAGTCAAGAATACATTAATTCCTAAAAGCAGAAATTAAAGTAAACTTTCTGCGTATATACGCTGAGAGACATATACGCTGAGAGACATATACGCTGAGAGACATATACGCTGAGAGACATATGTCTCTTAGCGAGAGACTATGCTCCGAAAGAGGCGAACACCTCTTGTTGTATATATCTTTTGTCTTGAGAAACTGAGTTCCAGTCGTACTGTAGATACTGACACCAAAAGATGGGATAACTGAAACAGATTTAATCTAGGTAAACCTTCATTATATTACGTTTCGCTCTCATTGGACCGAAACATCTTAAAATTTAGCAGTTTACTTGTTTTAAATTGTATTTGGCTTAGTGTTATGTGCTGACATAGAATCAAAGAATCGAGCACTTGGTTAGTGTTTGATGACTACCATAGATACAAAGATAGGGAGAGAGAGAGAGAGAGAGAGAGAGAGAGAGAGAGAGAGGAGAGAGAGACAGAGACAGAAGAGCTTCACATATTTACCTAATTTACATACCATCAAAATTTCATGGGCTGGTACAACCACGGTGAGAACAACATCAAAATATGCACTTGCGTCTGGTAACGTTTTTGGGGAGAGGGGCAGCTTAAGTCTGACCGAGGCAGGAAGAAATACCATTAAATAGGGAAGAGGCAGCAAGAAACACTATTTACCTACACACTGTGATTTTATCTCAATGGAAGGACGTTGTCCCGATACACTGATTCCCTCTTGCCCACTGCTCGACCTGAGGGCAAACGCCTGGGTGTAAGAACTGCTTGTCAGTCTCGGGGATACGTGGACTGAGTATCGCCCCCAGCCATTCTGAGTGATCAGCAGGGCTCTGTTGCTTTAGATAAATACAATAAAAGTAATAACTTATGCCGGGCCTGTATCATATTAGTCAGTGTTTTAGTTTGTAAAGTTTTATTGACAGGTGGTGTACAGGTGATATGCAGCCATAATGACCCTCGTGTTGTCGATTAGCTTTAAGCCCAACCAGTGAAGCAACCAACCAGTGAAGCAACCAACCAGTGAAGCAACCAACCAGTGAAGCAACCAGGCAACCAACCAGTGTCGAGTGGTAATATACGAACGTACAAGAGGTGACTTACCAATTTAACTGCTGAAATTTCAACTAGGTAAAAATTATGACAAAAACATTGGTCAGACTGGTGAGATTCCGAGGGATGTATATACAGCTTCAACTTCCTACAAGATTTATATAGTGAGCATCTCCTATTAAAATTTATTTAGTTGTAGTGAGCAGAGTTACTGATGCTCTGGAGCACAGTTACTGATGCTCTGGACACAGTTACTGATGCTCTGGGCAATTACGATGCTCTGGAGCACAGTTACTGATGCTCTGGAGCACAGTTACTATGCTCTGGAGCACAGTTACTGTGGATGTTAGGGATAGCTCAGTTGCTGTTAAGTGCACGGTGACGTTAGTTGCTCAGTGAGAGCTAGGTTGTTATGCTAGAGCTGGGAAGTGCTGACCTACTGGAGAAAGATTAATGAGACAACAACGAAATTGTTAAAACACATCAGAGAGACGTCCATCATATCCTCACTCTAGTTAGTCTCATCCATCTAACAGCTTAACAGAGAGACGTCCATCACTATCTCTAAGTTTAGTTAGTCTCACCATCTCACACACAACTTAACAAATGAACGATCCAAACTATCTCTGATTTCTAGTTGTTCACCACAACCACATTATCAGAGAGACGTCATCACATCCTCACTCTAGTTAGTCTCACCATCTAACCAACTTAACAGAGAGACGTCCATCACTATCTTTAACTTAGTTAGTCTCCCATCTCACCAAGTTCACAACTTTCTTCATCACAACACTCTCGGATAACTTGATGCACCAAACTCACTGCTCTGACTTTTCTTGCAGCTTTTTGTCCCAGCAGACGCGACATTTATTCTGGGAACACTGGCATTTTATCACCGTCTTGCAGTATCAGATGTGGCAAATCAGGGTTACTGGCGCAATCACCCTGAACAGTGCCACCCATTCCCTAAAACTACGACTGATGGCACCATTATCATGAACAGTGTCACTCATCCCAACAAACTACGGTTGGTGTCACTATTATCCTGAACAGTGCCACCCATCCCCACAAACCACAGCTGGAGGCACCATTACCCGGAACAGTGCCTCTAATGCTGTGACGCCCACGATACAGTCACTTCCTCCCGAGGTTCTCTAAAAGCTCTGGAAAACTAGGCTTAATTAGTGTCTGCTGGTGACCTCAATATCGTGGTTGGTACACCACCAGCAGGACAACACATACAACTAAATAACAGGAAAATAGTGTTTAGAGAGCAAGGCAGAGTATTTTGTGGTGGTGTGTGTGTGTGTGTGTGTGTTACCCTAGTTGTATTCCCCCTAGTTGTGGTTGCAGGGGTCGACTCATAGCTCCTGGCCCCGCCTCTTCACTGGCCTCTACTGGGTCACTCTCCCTGCCCCATGAGCTTTATCATACCTCTTCTTAAAGCTATTAATGGATCCTGCCTCCACATCGCTTCCCAAACTATTCCACTTCCTGACTACTCTGTGACTGAAGAAATACTTCCTAACATCCCTGTGATTCATCTGAGCCTTCAACTTCCAACTGTGTCCCCTTGTTGTTATGTCCCATCTCTGGAACATTCTGTCTCTGTCCACCTTGTCAATTCCTCTCAATATTTTATGTCGTTATATGTCCCCCTATCTCTCCTGTCCTCCAGTGTCATCAGGTCGATTTCCCTTAATTAGTCTTGTTGCAAAGCTTAGCACTTTCTCTAGTTTCTTTACGTGCTTGGCTAGGTGGGTTCCAAACTGGTGCTGCATACTCCAGTATGGGCCTAACGCATTCAGTGTACAGGGTCCTAAACGATTCATTATTAAGATGTCGGAATGCTGTTCTTAGGTTTGCTAGGGCGCCCCATGCTGCAGCAGTTATTTGGCTGATGTGCGCCTCAGGAGATGTGCCAGTGTTATACTCACCCCAAGATCTTTTCCTTGATTGAGGCTTGTAGTCTCTGGCCCTCTAGACTGTACTCCGTCTGCGGTCTTTGCCCTTCCCCAATCTTCATGACTTTAAACTTGTTGAGGTTGAACCCAGGAGGACTTCTGGACCAGGCTTGCAGCCTGTCCAGATCCCCTTTGTAGTTCTGCCTGGTCCTCGTCCGATTGAATTCTTTCTCATCAACTTCTACATCATCTGCAAACAGGGACACTTCGCCCATTCCTTCCGTCATGTCGTTCACAAAACCAGAAACAGCACCGGTCCTTGACTCGCAGCTACCTTCCTGACAGGTATCCCCTGATCCATTGCAGTGCCTTCCCTGTTATCCCTGCCTGGTCCTCCAGCTTTGCACTAATTCTCTTGTGGAACTGTGTCAAATGCCTTCTACAGTCCAAGAAAATGCACCCACCCTCCCTCTCTCTCTTGTCTTACTGCTGTCACCCTGTCATAGAACTCCAGTAGTGTGTGTGTGTGTGTGTACTCACCTATTTGTACTCACCGCTGTGCTGTAGGGGTCAGAGTCATAGCTCCTGGCCCCCGTCTCTTCACTGATTGCTACTAGGTCCTCTCTCCCTGCTCCATGAGCTTTATCAAACCTAGTCTTAAAACTATGTATGGTTCCTGCTTCCACTATGTCGCTTTCTAAGCTATTCCACTTCCTGACAACTCTATGACTGAAGAAATACTTCCTAACATCCCTTTGACTCATAGGAGCCTTCAACTTCCAATTATGACCCTTGTTTCTGTGTCCCCTCTCTGGAACATCTTGTCTCTGTCCACCTTATCTATTCCCTTTCGGCAGTATTTTGATATGTCGTTGGCTGTTGTCTCCCCAACCCTCCTGTCCTCTAGTGTCGTCAGGCCGATTTCCTTAACCTTTCTAGGACAATCCCCTTTAGCTCTGGGACTAGTCTTGCTGCAAACCTTTGCACTTTCTCTAATTTCTGACGTGCTTGACCAGGTGTGGGTTCCAAACGGTGCTGCATACCCAGTATGGGCCTGACGTATATGGTATAGAGTTCTGAATGATTCCTTAGTGAGGTATTGAACGGCTATTCTTAGGTTTGCCAGCCGCCTGGGTATGCTGCAGCAGTGTGTGTGTGTGTGTGTGTGTGTGGTGTGTGTGTGTGTGTGTGTGTGTGTGTGTGTGTGTGTTTGTGTGTGTGTGTGTGTGTGTGTGTGTGTGTGTGTGTGTGCGTGTGTGTGTATGTGTGTGTGTGTGTGTGTGTGTGTGTGTGTGTGTGTGTGTGTGTGTGTGTGTGTGTGTGTGTGTGTGTGTGTGTGTGTGTGTGTGAATAAAGATAGTTAGCAAGGTGAAAAAAACACTTGAGAATCGAGTTCATAAGAAGCACTTTCCGAAGACAATTCTTCCATTTGGTAATTATTCACCTGGGAGCAGCTAGACGTTATTCCTCCTGTGGGAGAACCTCAGGTGCTGGCAACTGGGTGCGTGTGTGAGAACCTCTGGTGTTGGCAACTGTGTGTGAAAAAAAATCACCATTGTACTTCACCTGTTTGTGGCTGCAGGGGTCAAGTCAGCTCCTGGCCCCGCCTCTTCACTGACTGCTACTAGGTTCTCTCTCTCCCTGCTCCATGAGCTTATCATACTGCCCAAAACTATGTATGTCTTCCTCCTACCACCAACATCATTTTCTGCTATTCCACTTACTGACAACTTCAGGACTCAAGAAAGGCTTTTCCACATCCCTGTAACCTCATCACCGTATTCAACTTCCACCAGGACTCTGTTCTGTGCCCATCTCTGGAATATCCTCATTCTATCCACCTTGTCAATTCCCAGTATTTTATATGTCGCTATGATGCTTCCTGGACTTCTCCTGAATTCCAGTGTTGTCATGCCATTTTAACATTTCTCTTCAGACAATCCCTTTAGCCTGTGGTATTAGTCTTGTTGCAAACTCTCACTTTTTCACTTCGTGAGGTGCTGATCAGGTGGTCTGAACTGGTGCCAGCATACCCAGCAGCAAATTAACGTATTGGTGTATGGTGGGTTCAGAACGATTCCGCCGAGATGTAGGAATACCGTCCTTAGGTTTGCCAGGCGCCCATATGCGTTGCAGCGGTTATTTGGTTGATGCGCTCAATGTGCCCGGTGTTATACTCACCTTCCAAGATCCTTTTTCTGAGTGAGGTTTGTAAACTCGACCTCATAGACTGTACTCCGTCTGCTGTCTTGCCCTTTCTTGAATCTTCATGACTTTGCACTTGGTGGGGGCTGGAACCCAGAGAGGACAGTTTTTGGACCCAGACCTCATGTAATCCTGTCTCAGATCCCTTTGTAGTCCTGCCTGGTCTCGTGTGTGTGTGTGTGTGTGTGTGTGTGTGTGTGTGTACTCACCTAGTTGTACTCACCTATTGTGGTTGCAGGGGTCGAGTCAGCTCCTGGCCCCGCCTCTCTTCACTGGCCGCTGATCATTCTCCTGGTAGCCAAGAGCTTACCATACCTCTTCTTAAATCTATGTTGGAACCTGCCTCCACTACATCACTTCCCAAACTATCTCACCTCCCGACCACCAGGACTGAAGAAATACTCCTAACATCCCTGTGATTCATCTGAGTCTTCAACTTCCAACTGTGTCTCCTTGTTGCTGCCTTCACCTTCTTAAACACTTGCCCTCTGTCCACTTTGTCAATCAGTATCTTATATGGTGTTGAAGTCATGTCCTCCTATCTCCCTCGCCTCTGTGGCTGCTCAGCTCACTTCCTTAACCCTCCTGCAGGACATGTCTCAGCTCCTGGGACTAGCCTCAGTGTGTGTGTGTGTGTGTGTGTGTGTGTGTTAGTGAAGTAAGGAGAAGCAGTAAGATTAATGGCTCTCTGGGGGAAAGAATCAAATATGACAAACCTTTACAATTTAAGCAGTAACCATTACTCGCCCCAGTAATACATTTTCAACCCCAGGACTGTACCTGCACCCCAGGTTAAGAACCACTACTTTTGTTAAGGAATAAATACCGAAGCCTTTTCAAAAACTTAACAATCAGGAAATTTGACTTGAAAGAAAGTCTCAGTTTGATTGTTCCTTCTGAATAAACCTGAGTCTTGGTAAACACAGGCATAATCTCCAATAATCCATCTGTTTCTGATTTGTGCATCCATTGAAATGTCCAAAGATCCACCGACACAGGTATTCATCCACTTCCTCTTGAAAACAGCTTTCCAGAAACTAGATTGTATACTCACTTTGCTCGCATGTGTGTTAGGTGGTTAAAGGCAAATCAGATTGAAATATAATGGCTATTCAGCAAGATGTTCACACAACAGGCACTGTGTCTCTGTCTACAAGAGTTTGTGAGTTCGTTTGATGCTTATACCACCATGCTTCACGTCTCAGGTTCTACGAAAAAGAGTAAGTCCTTTCTAAAATTTTTCTTATACTTTAAAGATATATTTTTTCATTTATGTTAATGTAAAATTTTAATTGTACCAAGAAAATTTGAACCTACCTAACCTTATTAAAACCCCAAAATTTAGCCTAACCCAACTAAATATATTTTAGATACGTTAACATTAATAAAATAATAAACAAACACAATGAAATATATTTTTCCAATGTTCAGAATGATTTTCAAATTATTGCATACACAAATTTTCATTGTCTTATATGGAGGTGAGCGTTGCTATTTAAGCCAAAATCGCAAGTTTTACCTTTTTAAGACATTTACACCTTATATGTTGAAACTAATATAAACTACCACTGAAACTCAAACACACAAAAGACACACTTATGAATCTAAGAGTCACTTAAATGACAGGTTTTAAGCGGCACTTGTCCTGAGGGGAACCTGGCAATTTTCCCCTTGTTATACGTTAGCGTGGGGATTTCCGACAATATTCTGATTGACAGTAATAATGACAGGGAGTTTCCCAAAGGACGGAAGTAAAGGAAAATACATCAAACAAAGGGAAATCTTCTAGGTTGCACACACCTTCCTCAGGTTTTCACAAACCTTTTCTCAAACTTATACAATCCCATTATAAGCGTAAAAAGTTTGCCCAAACTTGCCACCCATATATTTCTATCTCTCTTTTGTTTATATACTGAGAATTTAATTAAATCACAACTATAAAGATTAAAGTATTCTTTTGTTAGTTAACAAGGGAATTCCATTATGGCCTACGTGCAGTCGGGGTAGGTTTAAACCTAATTCCTAATTAATAAGCGAACTAGGTATTCTAGAAATTGTAATTTTTAGCACGAAACACACAGCCACTGGGTGGGGTGGACCTAGTTGTGTCAGGGGGCGAGTCACAGCTCCTGGCCCCGCCTCTTCA
This sequence comes from Cherax destructor, assembly GCA_009830355.1. Taxonomy (NCBI): domain Eukaryota; kingdom Metazoa; phylum Arthropoda; class Malacostraca; order Decapoda; family Parastacidae; genus Cherax; species Cherax destructor. The sequence goes on along the minus strand of WNWK01001916.1, from coordinate 148,133 downwards.
CTGGTCGCTACTAGGTCACTCTTCCGCTCCATGAGCTTTATCTTACCTCTTTGGTGTGTGTGTGTGTGGGGGGTGTGGTTTTGTTTTTTGGGTTTTGTGTGTGTGTGTACGAGGGGTACATTACTAAATACGTGTTCCATTCCTATCATGTTTTACCATTTTTCATAGATGACTAGTTCTTTCATGCTGAATAAATTTTAGACTGAAAAAGTCACTATGTTATTGTTTTTATTAGTTGTGTGCCCAGTGATTACACTGCATCACAGTGTTTTATACCCAGGCTACCAAACCCATTCCCTCTCCATGACTTTTGTTTATAGCTGTTTCAGGAGGAGATATACCTATAAAAATATTTATATTCCCCTTGAAATTATGTAACTTTAACTTACTCAGTCTTTTTTTTGTTTCAATGAGTCTATATATTTAGTTGGGGTATGTAACATTCATTTGTATGATTTTTATTAATTTACATTGTATATATATATATATATATATATATATATATATATATATATATATATATATATATATATATATTATATATATATATATATATATTATATATATATATATAAATATATATATATGTATATATATATATATATATATATATATATATATATATATATATAT
>WNWK01001916.1:72500-145000 GCA_009830355.1 Cherax destructor | reverse complement strand
TAAATACATCTTTTTTAAAAATTCTGAACATAAGTGACACGAGTAATTGCGAAAAACAACCGTCTTTTTTTACATAATCCTCGAAGTAGCAAAAAAAAACAAAATTAAATATTCATCTCCTGGCTCAGGTGTTTACGAGGTCCATATCAAAATTAATTAGCTGGCTGGCCTTGGCCGCTTATCACCTGGACAAAACACCTCACCCAGGTAAGACCAAGGTGGGAGCGTATATCCTCGTCTCAGCAGGTGGGAGCGTATATCCTCGTCTCAGCAGGTGGGAGCGTATATCCTCGTCTCAGCAGGTGGGAGCGTATATCCTCGTCTCAGCAGGTGGGAGCGTATATCCTCGTCTCAGCAGGTGGGAGCGTCTATCCTCGTCTCAGCAGGTGGGAGCGTATATCCTGGTCTCAGCAGGTGGGAGCGTATATCCTCGCCTCAGTAGGTGGGAGCGTATATCCTCACCTCAGTAGGTGGGAGCGTATATCCTCACCTCAGTAGGTGGGAGCGTATATCCTCGTCTCAACAGGTATGAGCGTATATCCTCATCACAGTAGACTCCTCTGAAAGAGAAAGACCTATGGGCGAGCATAGTGCCCAGCATATCGCCATAGGCTCACATCTGCCAGATAACCTCTGCATCCAATGCACGTCTGATAAATCTTAGAGTAGCATTCAGGAATCTCAACAAAGAGTCATTCCAGGTCTTTTATACAACATACGTCAAGCCCATCTTGGAGCGCCAGTAGTGAACAAGTACCTTAAATTACATGTTAAGAAACTAAAGTGCAAAAGTACGTAACAAGGCTTGTTCCTGAGCTCAGAATCTTCATTGGAAGAACCAGGTTTAACATTATAATAACATACAAGATACTCAAGGGAATTAATGATCTAAATGGGGATAGGTTGTTTGAGAGGCAGGATACGGGAACGCGGAGACACAGCTGAATGTTAGCCCCAGCAATGTTAGGAATTACTTCTTTAGCCTCAGAGTGATTGGAAAGTGGAATGAGGTTGTTGAGTCTATTCACAGTTTCAAGAGAGACACCATAGGACCCACAGAATTAGGATAAGTGACTCTAAAGAGTGGAAAGTTATGAGGTAGGACCAGGAGCTGATAATCGACCACTGTAACAACAGGTAAATACACAAAGACATTGACAGAGGATGATTTGGAAACATTTCAGTACATCTTGGCCCAGTAATGGGACTGCAGTGATTTGCATAATTCTCCAGTGTGGTCAGTAAACTAAATGGAAATGAAAAATATACTGGAGGCATCAGTAGTGTAATAGATAAGTACATTGTTATTATGTTGCTTCTCTGAGCACAGTTAAATATGAAGGACTCTCTGAACACCCCTCAAGAACATCGTAAAGCTTTCAATGTTACTCATTACCTGTGGTCCTAATAGCACTCTAATTCTACATATGTAACACCATAGTCCCGTATGAAACAGCCCAGTCCCTTCTGAAAGGCCACAGTATTTCCTATAATATCAAAAACCTTTATACACCGTAACAGCCCAAACTTTCTTATTAAAATGTAGTATTTCACATAAGACTCAAATCCTTCATACAGCATTCCAATCCTTTCTTTAATACCCCTATCCTTCCTATAACATTTCATTTTATCCCTTAACACCCAAATCCTTTTTTCTAATCCCATTCATTTCTATCCCAACAACCCCTAAATCCTTATTGCAACTCCCCAGCAACCAACACTTTCAATATTTTCCCTTCCCTTAACTCCCTCCCTCCATCCATTTCTCTCTCTCTCTCTTATCTCTCTGTGCCTCTGAATTTCTTACTTTTGTCGAAGGTGTTCCATAATATTCTATGCAACATTTGTCCAATCCTGAAACCAGAAAGCGTGCGTGCCATGCTCTGACGTTGCCACTAATTATTTCAGAATTTGCATACAAACTGCCTTTTGCTCCCAAGTATAAGGACTCTGGGTTTTCCATTTGCATACAAAACTGGTCCATCGACGTGAGAACCTTAATGTTCCTCTCGTAGCCCTTTCCAAACAACTTTTTTGCGCTGTTTGAGTTACTTAAACAAATTCAGCTACCCGTAATCTTAATAAAACTGTTTTATTAACTTAAAAGAAAGCTTCGTGTGTGTGAATGGAATGTCAAATGTAATTTTATTAAAAGTGAAATTTATTTGATATCATAAACGATGAAAAAAGAATTTTCACAGGATATTTACGCCGAGATGTAAATTGCTCTGTGCGTATATTTGCTAAGAGATTTTACATTAATTCTTATTTTATGGATTAAATGTGACCTTAATGACCATAGTGTAGTCTATAGGCTTTAAACCCAATTAACCGAGGAATTGGAGGTTGAATCAAGATTCCTCATTCCAATTAATGTAGAATCTATATACATTTACTGGGCATTGACACTCATTCTGCGAGTGAACATGGCACTATAAAGAGAGTACTGAGTAGTGCCTCTCATCATGCGAGTGAACATGGCACTATAGAGTACTGAGCAGTGCACATCATCAGTGAACATGCACTAGAGTATGACAGTGCCACCATCTAGTGAACATGAACTAGAGTACTGAGCAGTGCCACTCATACGAGTGAACATGACACTGTAGAGTACTGAGCAGTGCCACTCATCATACGAGTGAACATGACACTATAGAGTACTGAGCAGTGCCACTCATCATACGAGTGAACATGACACTATAGAGTACAGTGATCAGGTGCCACTCCCCCTTATACGAGTGAACATGACACTATAGAGTACTGATCAGTGCCACTCATCATGCGAGTGAACATGGCACTATAGAGTACTGAGCAGTGCCACTCATCATGCGAGTGAACATGGCACTATAAAGAGAGTACTGAGCAGTGCCACTCATACGAGTGAACATGACACTGTAGAGTACTGAGCAGTGCCACTCATCATACGAGTGAACATGACACTATAGGTACTGATCAGTGCCACTCATCATACGAGTGAACATGACACTATAGAGTACTGATCAGTGCCACTCATCATACGAGTGAACATGACACTATAGAGTACTGATCAGTGCCACTCATCATACGAGTGAACATGACACTATAGAGTACTGATCAGTGCCACTCATCATACGAGTGAACATGACACTATAGAGTACTGATCAGTGCCACTCCTCATTCGAGTGAACGCACCACTGAAAAAAGTACTCAATGGAGCTTTCTTAAATAATTCTCATACAGACCAAACAGATAAAAAAATAGAAACCTAAAAGGCAGAACAAATTCCAGAGGCAGAAAGTGTCCTCCGGAATTAATAATTTTGATATGTGGGAAAAAATCCTTACTATATCATGTCGGTAAACAGAAGGATGGTTAATATAACAACACAAGGATAGATGATATAACAGCCACCTATATAACAGCTGCCTATATAACAGCTGCCTATATAACAGCCACCTATATAACAGCCACTTACATAACAACCACTTACATAACAGCCACCTATATAAGAAGCCACGAAAAAACGGAAGAAGAAAATCTTGTACGATTATTGAGAAGACAACTTGGAAATATTTCGTTGATGAAGAAGCAGTGTGATTGATGAGAGTAGTGAGACCAAGGAGGAGGTGCAAGTGCAGCAACTACTGCAAAGGTTAAGCAGTGGTGTGGTGAATTTGTTGAGGGGGAAGAAACACCACGCACACATACACAAGCGACTAACGAAGATGAGGGGCCAGGAGCAGTGAATCGACCCCTCCAACCACATGTAAGTGAACAAACACACACACACACACACACACAGGATCAATAGGGTAGCCCAACGCTATTATCTGACAGAGCATTCATCGTGGCTGTTAGACAAGGATGCTTTGTCATCAGATTCTAATCCTATTTCGAAGATTTTAATGCAGCCATAATTCACAGTAAGTGAATCTGGGGAAAGATAAGGAATGAGTCCCACTTGATCGCTTTCGGTAATTACTCACTCTGATTACTCACTATTATTCATGTTTCTTTGATTACTCATTATTATTCAGTATTTCTTAATATTCGTGTTTCTTTGAGCACCCATTTTTTTCAACATAGGCTCATATTACAGTACATTTTTTCCTTAAGCTGTTCTATACGTCACTTTCCTAACGTTCGTAAAGGTAACTTAAGTTATGGGGGGATAGATTAAGTTAGGGTAGGTTAAGTTAGGCTATATTAAATTAGATTATGTTCGGTTGGGTTGGGTTACCTTTCAGAAACCCATGAAAACGTTTATTTACCCACGAATTAGCAAGTTAGACAAAACAGCCCCAGCACGTCTGGCACCGCAGCAGCTGTATATCATCATGAAAACGTTGAAATCTGCAAGAATATCACTCTTAGTACGAGAATGGTTCTCTATTCTATCAGGTCTCCTGAAACAATGACAGCATTGGTTGGTTAATGGCGTTTCAAGCCTATCGACTAGACGAGACACACTTAAGCATCGTGTAACATGTCACTTCCAAATCAGGAAAACTTTAATACACAAAAAAGAGGCAGATTAAAGTAACAGCTCAGTATACACAGTATACACCAAAAGCCATACGCCTCTCAGTGTGAATGGCAGTATTTAAAAAATCGTCAAAATAATTCTTTTTTAAAATCTTGTTGAAAAAGATTTTTTAACCTTCTCTTGGGTGTCTGGTGTAGGAAAAAAAAAGTAAGGTTTTGAAATGTTGTATCGAGTGAGCAAGGGATCGTAGGGGGAGGAAAAGATTTTCTCTGACATAAGATCCCTTGAGGACCAAGTAATAATTTTGTTTAATTCTCTCCTGGAGAACACATGTACCTTCCCAAGGCATAGTTTATGTATCTTGATTTCTAATTCTGTATTTTTTTCATTTAAAAAAGAAACTTCACTCGCCCTGGGTTCAAGCCCCACCCGTTCCGTGGTTTGTCTGCAATCTTGTTATTAAAACTTCGTGAGTGAACTTCGTGAGTGAACTTCGCGAGTGAACTTCGTGAGTGAACTTCGTGAGTGAACTTCGTGAGTGAACTTCGTGAGTGAACTTCGTGAGTGAACTTCGTGAGTGAACTTCGTGAGTGAACTTCGTGAGTGAACTTCGTGAGAGAACTTCGTGAGCGAACTTCGTGAGTGAACTTCGTGAGTGAACTTCGTGAGTGAACTTCGTGAGGGAACTTCGTGAGTGAACTTCGCGAGTGAACTTCGTGAGTGAACTTCGTGAGTGAACTTCGTGAGTGAACTTCGTGAGTGAACTTCGCGAGTGAACTTCGCGAGTGAACTTCGTGAGCGAACTTCGTGAGTGAATGAATGAGTGAATGACGCCATGAATAAAAAAAATCCTTGAAACACCGAGACCATGAATAAAAAAAATCCTTGAAACAAAGAGGCCAGGAATAAAAAAATCCTTGAAAAAGCGAGACCAGGAATAAAAAAAAATCCTTGAAACAGCGAGACCATGAATAAAAAAAATCCTTGAAACAGCGAGGCCAGGAATAAAAAAAAAAATCCTTGAAACATCGAGACCAGGAATAATAAAAAAAAATCCTTGAAACAGCGAGGCCAGGAATAAAAAAAAATCCTTGAAACATCGAGACCAGGAATAATAAAAAAAATTCCTTGTAACAGCGAGACCAGGAATAATAAAAAAAATCCTTGAAACAGGGAGGAATAAGACAACTGCTTCTCGATAATAAATTCACACCTCAACTGCTTGTTATTCCGGGTTCCGATTTTGGGAGAAATTAATGGGTGTCATTAATAAACATTATGGTGTTATCAGTGTGACTGCCAAGATAACTTTGACCTTCAGTGTTATCCTCAACTCCAACTCAACTTCAACTCTGAGAATTCTGTTTATGAAGTATAACTCGATGTTTGGCTTTGTTGAGAGTTATAAAAAAAACTGATTGGCCAATGGAACTGCAATTCATGGGATATTATTATGCTGACATTGATGCATTAAGAGTTCATGTCAATGGAAGGTCACTATCAAACTTAACCTTGCAATATTTACACGTTTTTTTGATGGTTTTTCAAGCATTCTTAAGTCACTATCAAGCTTACCTTTACAATATTTACACTTGTTTTGAGGCCTTTCTCAAGCATTCATAAGGCATCTTATTTTGTTCTGCTAAATACACAGAAGAATGAATGGAGACTCGAACGGTAGTGCATGCATATAGCAGGTCCAACGCTGCACCTACTCAGCCGCAAAGCTTACAATAGGATAATTTTATAACCAGCACAACTGTGACTTGGTTATTTCAACAGCACTAACTATGGTTGAGGGTTAGAACGTTGGATCAGCTAAATTCTCTCATTTATTCATTATCAGTCATTTATTACATTTATTTAGGTTAAATTTTAATTATATTTAACGCAATACAATTTATTTTAATCCTAATTAAATCTAAGATCAACTTTATTGGTGTTATTTAACGATAATGAAATATTTTATTCTCGTGATTGCTGAGATCTATCAAATATATAACTAAACCTTAATTTTTAAAGGGGGTGGATGGGTAAGCCAGTGGAAGGCTTCTGTCAGGTGACCAATAGCTCCAGTGGAGAGTCGTCATATGACTATGACCCACGTCAGCAAACAATTATCCTGTTTGCTGGCGAATCTTACCTAACTTAACCTCTACCAGATATGAAAGACTGAGCTTACTTAATCACTCAGTGCAACACTGTTATGTTAGTATCATGTCAGTATCTTCCTAGCTTCTTCAGTGACCACTGTAATCTTCTGAGTGTTGAATAAATGAAGTATGCAGAGATGAGGATGCTGGTCCACACTCATCTTGCAGATCCACATCACACTCACCTTGCAGATCCACATCACACTCACCTTGCAGATCCACATCACACTCACCTTGCAGATCCACCACGCTCATATTGCAGATCCACCACACTCACCTTGCAGACCCACATCACACTCACCTTGCAGATCCACATCACACTCACCTTGCAGATCCACATCACACTCACCTTGCAGATCCACCACACTCATCTTGCAGATCCACACATGCATAAACTCAATTTAGATATCCGCATCCTTCTCTAAATCTCTCTAGCTTTCACCTGTAAACATAAGTGTGTCCGAGTGTGTGCAAGAGGATTAAACAGGAAACCCTACTACGCATCGGAGGTTATTTTTACCTAAAAGGTGAATAGTATACCCCAGCAGAATGGAATGGTGAACCATCATGGCAATGATGAAAACGTGTACTAGGCATCCATGGTAAAGTATGTGAGGCTGTAGAGGTGAGAGAGGATTCGGACGGCGCCAAAGGGAGGCCAGAGCTGCAAGATCATTTAGCAAGAAAACCAATTATAAATGTTACATCTTGGCTCCTTCACCCATCTTCTCTCACTGTTTTTTGTTGCTGCTGCTGCTGCTGCTGATGCTGTTGTTCCTGCTGTTGCTGCTGCTGATACTGTTGTTGTTGCTGCTGCAAGAGTTGTTGTGTGTCCTCTGGCTAATGTTGTTATTGTTGCTAATGTTGTTGTTGTTATTATTGCTGGTGTTATCTCCTATTATAACTATTGTTCTTATTGTTCCTGTTATTTTTCTTATTTTTTCATGTTCTTCTTGTTCTTCCTCTTCGTGATGTTGCTGCTGTTGAGTTCCTGTTGCTATTACAGTTGGTGGTGTTGTTTAGGTGATATATATATATATATATATATATATATATATATATATATATATATATATATATATATATATATATATATATATATATATATATATATATATATATATATATATATATATATATATATATATATATATATATATATATATATATATATATATATATATATATATACAGAGAGACATACACCTCTCAATGAATATAAGTATTGTGATGCATCTGCTGTTGTCTCCTGCTGTGTCTGCTGTTGTCTCCTGCTGTGTCTGCTGTTGTGTTTCCTGCTGTGTCTGTTGTTTACTCCAGCTCTGCATATTGTTGTTTTCCTCGCTGTCGACATATTATTCTCAAGCTACAATTGCTGTGATTTCTGGCAGAATTTTATTCATAGCTGTTTCTTGATATATCATTTAGGCTTCACCTGGTCACCACCGGCCAAGAATGGTTTAACCACTAAAATATGGATTAAAGTCAATTCTCGGTGTATATACACTGAAAGATATACACTTCTCTGTGTATATATCCTGTCTCTCACATTAATGATTCAGTACACACAGAGGCGCCATTTTCATTGCCCGCTTTGCATTTTTTTCGAAACTTTCTTTAACATGTGTATTATTTTTGCCTATTCGTTACTCACCCTTAGTTTATTCATTATTTATTTTTTCACTTGATTTATTCCCAGTTATGTTGTATTTTGACCCAATGTCTTGTAAAACCTGGAAATTTGAAGTCATTTTTACCTACCCGTTGCTCTTATCTGCTAGACATGTTACATGTTCCGAAAATCTTCGGGTAAATCTTATTACTTTCTTGCCACGGGATCGTTCACATTTACCTTTTAGGCAGTGAGAGGCAAATTTAAGAGCTGAAGACACTTCTTACTTGAAGACAGTGTCTGTTTGATTTGTTAAAGGAGAAAAATAAACCACGGAACGAGTGGGGGTTGAAGCCACGGCGAGTGACTCACTTGCCATGGATTTAAAAACCCACCCGTTCCGTGGTTTCCTTTCAATCGTGTTGGTGCGATTTCGTGAGTCATGAGGACAATGGTCGGTGAAGCTGTGTAGATCGCTGAGGAGATGTCAAGACAAAATAAATGAGAAAATTTATATGTAATAAAAACAGTGGGAAAACAATGCAAAAACTTAGCTTGTATCAGTTCAGAATGCATCGAGGGATTTAAAAAAATTCTGTGATGTAAATAAAAGATACGCCTTGCGGAATAAAATTTCACTGGGCCAACATTTCGCTCTACATGGGGCGAAATGTTGTCCTAATAAAAGGTTGTTCCGTAACGTGTCTTCACTATCGTCAGCAGTGCGCTGTTTGGATCAATTACCAAATGGTTTTACGCGATTAATAATTCGTCTGATCATCCTATGGTATCTTTGTCACATCCCTCCAGTATTTTTATTAATATCTTTCTGTTCGAGGTCGCTTTAGTCTTCTTTCCCAACATTACAGACTCTTACCTTTAATTTTTTCCCACTAAAGTCGCCGGGAACCTGCCCAGAAATTCCTTACCGTAGGTAAACAAATGTCAGATAGTGTTTACGAAGGTCAAGGCTCATCTTCTGACCACACCGATTAACCTTCGTTCGACCAACTTTATTGGTTCCTGGCTTCGTTGATCCTTTTCATGCCTACACCTGAAACTTTGTATGGTGTTTGCCTCCACTGCCTCCTCATCCGCCTAGTTTCACTTTTGTTTTGATTCCCCCTTCCCCTTTAACAGTGAATAAAAATATCTAAATGTCTGTACATCTTATCTATGATTTTACCCTCCATTTTTGTCCTTCTTGTCCATTTGCATCACATTTCAAATGTTCGTTCCTTGTTTACTCTCTTAAATTCTCTGAGAATTTTTTTACTTCGTATTTATTGGTCCTCTCTTGAGAAAGGAAGCCCAGCGGAACAGGAACCCTAGAAGAACGGGGACCCCAGAGGAAAGGGAACCTCAGAGAAACGGGAACCCCAGAGGAACTGGGAACCAAGAGGAAGGGGACCCCAGAGGAACGGGGACCCCAGAGAAAAGGGAACTCCCAGAGGAAAGGGAACCCTAGAGGAAAGGGAACCCTAGAGGAAAGGGAACCCCCAGAGGAACGAGGGCCCCAGAGGAACGGAAACCCCCCTACAGTGTTTATAACCCAAGGTACACACTCTTTAATTTGCTAATACTTTATTACCAAACAAATTTTGTTAATAAGAACTGTTCAGCAGCAGATCTCACTGCAGTAGCAGAACTTGGAAGAGACGCAGAGCTCACTGCAATAGCAGAACTTGGAAGAGACGCAGAGCTCAGTGCAGTAACAGAACTTGGAAGAGACGCAGAGCTCACTGCAGTAGCAGAAATTGGAAGAGACGCAGAGCTCAGTGCAGTAGCAGAACTTGGAAGAGACGCAGAGCTCACTGCAATAGCAGAACTTGGAAGAGACGCAGAGCTCAGTGCAGTAACAGAACTTGGAAGAGACGCAGAGCTCACTGCAGTAGCAGAAATTGGAAGAGACGCAGAGCTCAGTGCAGTAGCAGAACTTGGAAGAGACGCAGAGCTCAGTACAGTAGCAGAACTTGGAAGAGACGCAGATCTCACTGCAGTAGCAGAACTTGGAGGAGACGCAGATCTTAGTACAGTAGCAGAACTTGGAAGAGACGCAGATCTCAGTACAGTAGCAGAACTTGGAAGAGACGCAGATCTCACTGCAGTAGCAGAACTTGGAAGAGACGCAGAGCTCAGTGCAGTAACAGAACTTGGAAGAGACGCAGATCTCACTGCAGTAGCAGAACTTGGAAGAGACGCAGAGCTCAGTGCAGTAGCAGAACTTGGAAGAGACGCAGAGCTCAGTGCAGTAGCAGAACTTGGAAGAGACGCAGATCTCAGTACAGTAGCAGAACTTGGAAGAGACGCAGATCTCACTGCAGTAGCAGAACTTGGAAGAGACGCAGATCTCACTGCAGTAGCAGAACTTGGAAGAGACGCAGATCTCAGTACAGTAGCAGAACTTGGGAGAGACGCAGATCTCACTGCAGTAGCTGAACTTGGAAGAGACGCAGATCTCACTACAGTAGCAGAACTTGGAAGAGACGCAGACCTCACTACAGTAGCAGAACTTGGAAGAGACGCAGATCTCAGTACAGTAGCAGAACTTGGAAGAGACGCAGATCTCACTGCAGTAGCAGAACTTGGAAGAGACTCAGAGCTCAGTGCAGTAGCAGAACTTGGAAGAGACTCATAGCTCAGTTGAGAATATCCCAACACTATGCTGTCCGTCCTATTTAATACCTCATAAATATTTCATAACACACGTTGTAGGTTTTGATATTGGTGAGTTAAATTAAGGGAAATTCATGTGTCCTGTTACATTTTGGCTCGCAAGCAGAATTTGAATTGTTATGAAACAAAATGAATGTTTCAATATCATGGGCAGTTTATAAACGGTTAAAAAAATATTTGTCACCGCTTGCAATGATTACTCAATGCAAGAGTTGTTAGGCATCCATTGCAGGAGGAGTCTGCCTAATGCCTTTATAAATTGTGAATGCTAAAAATCTTTTGTCTAACATGTTCAGACAAGGCCCTGACTTTAGTAAATTATTTGATCGTTTGGGATATTATTATTAATAATGTTGGTTAGTGAACTATGTGATATATTAAAACTCTCTAACATGTTCAGACGAAGCCTTGACTTCAGTATAATGTGTGATTATTGGGGATATTATGTTAATAATGATGGTTAACGAAATATATCATATATTATGACAATGTAAATAATTTTGGGAGCATAAGGCTGGTGAAAAGTATTCAAGTATGAATACTTTTCAGTATGATACAGTGTTTCCACAGAGATGAGTGACATTTAGCTGTTCATGCAGAAAACCCATAGTTAAGCATAGTTTATGATCTATAGGGCTTTGAGGGGAATGAGAATAGATGAGCCTTGAAAACTTCTGGGACTATGAGAAAAGACAGTAAGGTCGCAGTTGCTGCCGCTGAGGCAGACAAATAATAGACGAACTGTCTGTAAAAATCTTCCTATTGTAAGCTTTGTGGGTCAGTGGCACAGCGGTTAGCCAACACATTTTCAAGAGTTTCCATAAGGAAACCTACGAAGCTTCCTCATGGACGCACCTACCTGGGCCTTCCTCCATTTCTTGGCACTACTGCAAGCCCTTGGAAAAGTGTCAGGTGCAACACAAAAGGCATAGAACTATCATTCAGTTTCCCCCATTAAAGGTTTTGCATATATATATATATATATATATATATATATATATATATATATATATATATATATATATATATATATATATATATATATATATATATATATATATATATATAAAACTCTGCACTTGGTAAGTGAAAGTCATTTACAGTGAGTGAAGATGAGCAAGGAAGAGAGAGATTATGTAACCAAGGCTTCAGTGAGGTAAGTGATGACATGATGCCTCCTGTCTAACATGACCTGACGTAGACAAAAAATATCTCTCTCAGATATTGGTGCAGGCAGCAGCAGCAGCAGCAGCAGCAGCAGGAGTGGCAACAACAGCAGCTGCGGCTGCTGCAAATGCTCGTGGGAACAGCTATCTTGGCTTCAAAAATATTTTCTAAAGTCGCGGTATTTTTCCTGACATTATGAACATTCGGGTATAAATTAAGAGGCAGCAGCGTTGAGTTACGGTGGAAGTATATACACCTAGAGAAAAAATGTATATCCAAACAGCTGAGGAAGATATATCCACACAGCTGAGGAAGATATATCCACACAGCTGAGGAAGGTATATTCACACAGCTTAGGAAGGTATATCCACACAGGTGAAGAAGGTATATTCACACAGCTGAGGAAGGTATATCCACACAGCTGAGGAAGGTATATCCACACAGCTGAGGAAGGTATATTCACACAGCTAAGGAAGGTATATCCAAACAGCTGAGGAAGGTATATTCACACAGCTGAGGAAGGTATATCCACACAGCTGAGGAAGGTATATCCACACAGCTGAGGAAGGTATATTCACACAGCTGAGGAAGGTATATCCACACAGCCGAGGAAGGTATATTCACACAGCTGAGGAAGGTATATCCACACAGCTGAGGAAGGTATATCCACACAGCTGAGGAAGGTATTTTCACACAGCTGAGGAAGGTATATCCACACAGCTGAAGAAGGTATATCCAAACAGCTGAGGAAGGTATATTCACACAGCTGAGGAAGGTATATCCACACAGCTGAGGAAGGTATATTCACACAGCTAAGGAAGGTATATCCAAACAGCTGAGGAAGGTATATTCACACAGCTGAGGAAGGTATATCGACACAGCTGAGGAAGGTATATCCACACAGCTGAGGAAGGTATATTCACACAGCTGAGGAAGGTATATCCACACAGCTGGGGAAGGTATATTCACACAGCTGAGGAAGGTATATCCACACAGCTGAGGAAGGTATATCCACACAGCTGAGGAAGGTATTTTCACACAGCTGAGGAAGGTATATCCACACAGCTGAGGAAGGTATATGCACACAGCTGAGGAAGGTATATTCACACAGCTGAGGAAGGTATATCCACACAGCTGAGGAAGGTATATTCACACAGCTGAGGAAGGTATATCCAAACAGCTGAGGAAGGTATATTCACACAGCTGAGGAAGGTATATTCACACAGCTGAGGAAGGTATATCCACACAGCTGAGGAAGGTATATTCACACAGCTGAGGAAGGTATATTCACACAGCTGAGGAAGGTATATCCACACAGCTGAGGAAGGTATATTCACACAGCTGAGGAAGGTATATCCACACAGCTGAGGAAGGTATATTTACACAGCTGAGGAAGGTATATCCACACAGCTGAGGAAGGTATATTCACACAGCTGAGGAAGGTATATCCACACAGCTGAGGAAGGTATATCCACACAGCTGAGGAAGGTATATCCACACAGCTGAGGAAGGTATATTCACACAGCTGAGGAAGGTATATCCACACAGCTGAGGAAGGTATATCCACACTGCTGAGGAAGATATATCCACACAGCTGAGGAAGGTATATCCACACAGCTGAGGAAGATATATCCACACAGCTGAGGAAGGTATATCCACACAGCTGAGGAAGGTATATTCACACAGCTGAGGAAGGTATATTCACACAGCTGAGGAAGGTATATCCACACAGCTGAGGAAGGTATATTCACACAGCTGAGGAAGGTATATTCACACAGCTGAGGAAGGTATATCACACAGCTGAGGAAGGTATATCACACAGCTGAGGAAGGTATATCCACACAGCTGAGGAAGGTATATCCACACAGCTGAGGAAGGTATATCCACACAGCTGAGGAAGGTATATCCACACAGCTGAGGAAGGTATATTCACACAGCTGAGGAAGGTATATCCACACAGCTGAGGAAGGTATATTCACACAGCTGAGGAAGGTATATTCACACAGCTGAGGAAGGTATATCCACACAGCTGAGGAAGGTATATCCACACAGCTGAGGAAGGTATATTCACACAGCTGAGGAAGGTATATCCACACAGCTGAGGAAGGTATATTCAACAGCTGAGGAAGGTATATCCACACAGCTGAGGAAGGTATATCACACAGCTGAGGAAGGTATATCAACACAGCTGAGGAAGGTATATCCACACAGCTGAGGAAGGTATATCCACACAGCTGAGGAAGGTATATCCACACAGCTGAGGAAGGTATATCCACACAGCTGAGGAAGGTATATCCACACAGCTGAGGAAGGTATATCCACACAGCTGAGGAAGGTATATCCACACAGCTGAGGAAGGTATATCCACACAGCTGAGGAAGGTATATCCACACAGCTGAGGAAGGTATATCCACACAGCTGAGGAAGGTATACCCACACAGCTGAGGAAGGTATATCCACACAGCTGAGGAAGGTATATCCACACAGCTGAGGAAGGTATATCCACACAGCTGAGGAAGGTATATCCACACAGCTGAGGAAGGTATATCCACACAGCTGAGGAAGGTATATCCACACAGCTGAGGAAGGTATATCCACACAGCTGAGGAAGGCAAATTCACTCAGTGAACGAAAAACAAACGTTTGTCTTTATTTGAATGCAAAAAGTGAACTGAAGCCCGGGGGTTAATAATTCTGGATTTTGAAAAGACAGATTACATGTGTGGATTCCTCTGCGCTCTCTCACTCTCTCTCTCTCTCACTCTCTCTCTCTCTCTCTCTCTCTCTCTCTCTCTGTAAGGGAAAAATCTCAGATAGGCTTTATTTCTTTTTTCTTTCAATTTCTTTAGAGGCGCAGAAGTTTACTGCTGGTGGCTATATTTCGCAAACTTTTTTTCCATACCCGTCCTGCCCACCTCATTTGTAGGTCTGAGATAAACATGTTCAGTTGGATTCCTGCTTACATCTTCCTAATTTGTCTTCTTTCTATCTTTCTTTCCCTATGTAGCCTCTTGAGGCTCGATCCTCAGGTCTCTCATAGCTCTTCTTCTTCTCCACTTATGTATCTTCTGCTTCCGGCTTCAAGCTATTGTTTTATCAAGTTTAAACTTCGTGTTTCTAGTGTTTTTAGTCATTTCCTGTTCATTATAGGTTTTGTTAGTGTTTATTAACATGACTCACGAAATCGTAATGACACAATTGCAAACAAACCATACCACGGGTGGGGTTAGAACCCGCGATCAGAGACTCAAAACTCCTGGAGTTTTGGGGCTCTCTGATCGCGGGTTCTAACCCCACCCATGGTATGGTTTGTTTATTAGCATTGCTGTTTAATGTGGGTTATCTTAGGTCACAATATTGATTAACTTACCGTAACTTTGTCGTACCTCACCACACATTGGACTTGGCCTTATACAACTTACTTGTTTATTGTATAATATCATATGTGCTGTAGTTTTATCCCAGTACAGAGGTGCGAGTGTTGTCATATACAGCTGTGAGTGACTCTAGTGAAGAGGATTTAATTATTAAGGTTACCGAGGGGAGAATGGTAACTCAGCACCTCCCTCTTCGCCTGCTCCTCCCTCTTCGTTGGCGCCTACCTCCCTCTTCGCCTGCGCCTCCCTCTTCGCCTGCGCCTCACTCTTCGCCTGCGCCTCCCTCTTCGTCTGCGCCTCCCTCTTCGTCTGCGCCTCCCTCTTCGTCTGCGCCTCCCTCATCGCCTGCGCCTCCCTCTTCGTCTGCGCCTCCCTCTTCGCCTGCGCATCCCTCTTCGCCAACATTGGTTTCTTTGAAATTGAAACCATCATTGGTTTCTTTGACTTTGAAACCAACATTGGTTTCTTTGATTTTGAAACCAAGACTGTTTTTTTTACTTTGAAACCAAGACTGTTTTTTTTTACTTTGAAACCAACACTGCTTTCTTTGACTTTGAAACCAACACTGCTTTCTTTGACTTTGAAACCAACAAAGGTTTCTTTGACTTTGAAACCAACATTGATTTCCTTACTAATACTCACTGGGGAATATTCATTTATTATGAACAATAATCATTAGGGAGAAGGATTATCTGTGATGACTGACACCTCACTCCAGGTTCATCGATATCACCAGAGCAAGTGGAGGCAGTGTGAGGTAGTGGAGGCAGTGTCAGGTAGTGGAGGCAGTGTCAGGTAGTTGAGGCAGTGTCAGGTAGTGGAGACAAGATGAGGTAGTGGAGACAGTGTGAGGTAGTGGAGGCAGTGTCAGGTAGTGGAGGCAGTGTGAGGTAGTGGAGGCAGTGTGAGGTATTGGAGGCAGTGTGAGGTATTGGAGGCAGTGTGAGGTATTGGAGGCAGTGTGAGGTAGTGGAGGCAGTGTTAGGTAGTGGAGGCAGTGTGAGGTAGTGGAGGCAGTGTCAGGTAGTGGATGCAGTGTGAGGTAGTGGATACAGTGTGAGGTAGTGGATGCAGTGTGAGGTAGTGGATGCAGTGTGAGGTAGTGGATGCAGTGTGAGGTAGTGGATGCAGTGTGAGGTAGTGGATACAGTGTGAGGTAGTGGAGGCAGTGTGAGGTAGTGGAGGCAGTGTGAGGTAGTGGAGGCAGTGTGAGGTAGTGGAGGCAGTGTCAGGTAGTGGATGCAGTGTGAGGTAGTGGAGGCAGTGTCAGGTAGTGGAGGCAGTGTGAGGTAGTGGATACAGTGTGAGGTAGTGGTGGCAGTGTGAGGTAGTGGAGGCAGTGTGAGGTAGTGGATACAGTGTGAGGTAGTGGATGCAGTGTGAGGTAGTGGATGCAGTGTGAGGTAGTGGATGCAGTGTGAGGTAGTGGATACAGTGTGAGGTAGTGGAGGCAGTGTGAGGTAGTGGATACAGTGTGAGGTAGTGGAGGCAGTGTGAGGTAGTGGAGGCAGTGTGAGGTAGTGGAGGCAGTGTGAGGTAGTGGATACAGTGTGAGGTAGTGGAGGCAGTGTCAGGTAGTGGAGGCAGTGTGAGGTAGTGGAGGCAGTGTGAGGTAGTGGAGGCAGTGTGAGGTAGTGGATACAGTGTGAGGTTGTGGATGCAGTGTGAGGTAGTGGAGGCAGTGTGAGGTAGTGGAGGCAGTGTGAGGTAGTGGAGGCAGTGTGAGGTAGTGGAGGCAGTGTGAGGTAGTGGAGGCAGTGTGAGGTAGTGGAGGCAGTGTGAGGTAGTGGAGGCAGTGTGAGGTAGTGGAGGCAGTGTGAGGTAGTGGAGGCAGTGTGAGGTAGTGGAGGCAGTGTGAGGTAGTGGAGGCAGTGTGAGGCAGTGGCTTGCCCAGGATAGTTTTGGTTCGAGTTATGAGGAGGTTAAAGCTGACTGCGAGGCCAGCCTCCCAACACACACACACACACACACACACACACACACACACACACACACACACACACACACACACACACACACACATACACACACACACACACACACACTCACCCACACACACACAATAACAAGCATCTTTTAGCTTTAGATATGTGATCGCGCAAGTCCATCCACTATGGATCAGTTCCGATTAAATTTGAGAAGAAAATTGTACAGTGAGGGAAATTGAGGTTTAATATTGTGATTACTTCGGGAGTTGAGTCAGCGTGTTGTAAATAATTTTATCACCCACAATAGAAAGCTTTATGGATGCTCTCAGAGTTAAGCCCCCATCTTCCTTCACCTCCTCCTCCTCCTCCTCCTTCTCCTCCTCCTCCCCCTCCTCCTCCTCCTCCTTCTCCTCCTCCTCCCCCTCCTCCTCCTCTCCCAAGACACAACAATGAAACTATATTCAAGAGGAAATAAAAAGGTAAATAAATACAAAATATTAAACTTTTGAACAATAAATCACATTTATAGCTTCCGTCGTTTCTTTCCTCACTCTCTTGTGAGAAACATTACTTTACGTCCTCTCAAGCACCGAGTAGGTCTGGGACCGACCCGCGGGGGTCCTCCCGAAATCGTCTTCAGGTCTTCAGATGGTCTTCATGTTACGCTGCATCCCACCATTTTGGGGATTAAGAGGCACGTAATAACATGTTCATTTATCCACTATAATCTACCTTGTCCATAATTACTATCGCATATGCTTTGTCTGTTTAGTAAGGTGAAGTCCAGGATCTTTCCTTAATTCATGGTATAACTTAACAAATTGTTAAATTAGACACATATGCAACACTTGGGTATCTTTATTGAGGAAACGTTTCGCCACACAGTGGCTTCATCAGTCCAATACAAAGTAGAAAGGTGTAAGGAGAGGAGGAGTTTGAGGTTATCAGTCCCTCGGCCTGGAGTCGATGTGTTCAGTCCATCAATCTTTGATGGACTGAACACATCGACTCCAGCCGAGACTGATAACCTCAAACTCCTCCTCTCCTACACCTCACTGTATTGACTGATGAAGCCACTGTGTGGCAAACTTTCCTCAATAAAGATACCCAAGTGTTGCATATGTGTCTAATTTAACAACTTGTCGGTTCTCTGAACCATTCATCTACAACTTAACAAATCTTTGAGGACAATTGTGTAGGAGAGGTCTGAACTTCGTGAGAGAGGAAGAGTTAATAAGGCAGAGGTCATGAAGTACCTGGAGAATGGGAGATAATGTACGTACTTTGATCCCAGGAATGAAAAAGATAGCTTTAATTCCTTGGATGGTGAGCCTTTAACCACTGTTGAAGGGTCAACAGTAGTGTAATAATGTAGTTATGAGCGCTGGGCGGCAGCTGATTGGTAGCTTCCAGCGATGCTCTTTTGTTCTACTCGCTAAACACTGATTAATTAAATAGTTGGCTAATTGATGCAACATTGAGAGTTAGGCTCCATTGTAATATTTAGATCAACGCTTATGAAATTTCACGAGTTTATGTATATTTTTTTTAATTAAATGTTATCAGCCTTGACTCTCCTGTTGATTTACTGGCTACAACCTGTAGCTTCCGTTAGTCGTAGATTGAAAGCCACAATACCGTGACTGGAACATTTCACAAATAACTCACACATGGGAGAGTGAAACTTAAGACGACGTTTCACTCCTATTTGGTGAATTAACTAGTCACCATTTTTTTTATGTTTGGGTTAATTGAGTAGTGTAGTATTCCTGCAGTCTATTACTACGAGGATCATAGCCCCATCGACCGGGTCTCAGACTAGGCTTCCAGCTTGACACCCCTCATCAATATACTTGCTGGTGCTTGTCAAGCTCATTCAGATGTACGTACCACAGCCCAGAGTGTTGAAAAGTCTTGGACCCAACGCACTTATTGAGTAGTCTCTTAGTGCACTAATTCCAGCTGTGCTTTTCACTGGGAATATTTTTCCGTCGTCTGCTGATCATCTCCCTCTCGTCGATGTGCGGATTTTTGACTAGTCCCTCTATCATTTTACAGGTGTAAATTATGATGTATCTCTCTCATCTGCGTTCCAGGGAGTACAGTTCGAGGGACTTCAGGTATTCCCTAAATAGTGCTTGACTGAATTTATATGGGAAATTCTCCATACAATCTCCAGATCAGCAATTTCACCTTAAAAGAGACTCTTAGTGTAGAGCAATATTCCAGACAGAACAAGTGTTTTAATGAACATTATTATTGGATTCGCAACTCTTGTTTTAAAGATTCTGGATATCCAGCCTTTCATTTTCCTTCTTCTTCTCCTACTAGTCCTCTTCCTCCTCCTCCTCCTCCTCCTCCTCCTCCTCCTCCTCCAACTAATACTACTACTACTACAATTACTACTACTTCAACTACTACTACTACTTCAACTACTACTACTACTTCAACTACTACTACTTCAACTACTACTACTACTTCAACTACTACTACTACTACTACTTCAACTACTACTACTACTACTACTACTACTTCAACTACTACTACTACTATTACTACTACTACTACTATTACTACTACTACTACTATTACTACTACTACTACTACTACTACTACTAATAATAATAATAATAATAATAATAATATTATTATTATTATTAATTATTAATGATAATAATATTATTATTATTATTATTATTATTATTATTATTATTATTATTATTATTATTATTATTATTATTATTATTATTATTTATTCCTCCTTTTTTTCTTCCTTCTTGTTCTTTTGTTCCTCCTCCTCCTCCTCCTTTATCCATTCGAGTAAAAGCTTGTCACTTAAGAAGAAATTTACAGGTGGAAATGAGTAATGAAAGTTGAAGAGACGAAGAATAAGAGTCATCAGCGCTCAGGAAAAACTCATAATGGGAATTCCACACTCCTTCAAATATATATTTTCAAGATCCGATTAAAAAGGGAAGTGTTTTGGCTCAGGCTGACATATGCGTCCTCGCTCCAATTTGCCCAGCGGAGACAACCTGTGAAATTTTTCCCCCCGAGATCATTTTCTTTTTTTTTAAGTGCAGTTCAATATTAATGTGCGCTTACAAAGGTAGTCAGTATACCTGGAGAGGGTTTCGGGGATAAACGCCCCCGTGGCCCGGGCTGTGACCAGGCCACCCTGTGTTTCAGGGCCTAATCAACCAGGCTATTACTGTTGGCCGCACTCAAACCGACGTACGAACCACAGCCCGGCTGATCAGGTACTGACTTTAGATGCGTGTCCAGCTCCTTCTTAAAGACAGCCACGGGTCTATTTCAGGAACCACAAAACCTACTGTAGTGTCGCCTCTTGTGCTAACAACGTCTCACTTGTGCAGAAATCTGTCTATGGGTCGAGGCTACAGAAGCATCAAGGAAATAAAGACGAAAAACAGAGCATTGAAATGAAGATCTTAATCTCACAGTATGAGAAGATCAAGTGATGAGCTGCTTGCCCGAAATGCAATGCATAAGCAGGTACTTTCCCTACGTGTACTTTCCCCACGCGTACTTTCCCTACGTGTACTTTCTCACGTGTATTTTCCCCACGTGTATTTTCCCACATGTACTTCCCAAGTTTATTTTCCCACGAATACCTTCCTATGCCTACTTTTCCACGTCTACTTTCCCACGTCTACTTTTCCACGTCTACTTTTCCACGTCTACTTTCCCACGTCTGCTTTCAAATGTTACCGAAATTTGTAAAAACTCTTCATGTTATGGAAATAAAGCATTTACATATTTTTTAATTTATTTATTTGTTTGTTGTGGTCTAGTGAGTGGGGAGGGGAGGGGGTAGGGGAAGGGGAGGGGGAGTGATAACGGGGCCATGCAGTGATCACTGGGGAGATGCGAGTGATCACTGGGGATGCAGTGATCACTGGGGGATGCGAGTGATCACTGGGGATGCGAGTGATCACTGGGGGATGCGAGTGATCACTGGGGATGCAGTGATCACTGGGGATGCGAGTGATCACTGGGGGGTGCAGTGATCACTGGGGGGATGCGAGTGATCACTGGGGGGATGCGAGTGATCACTGGGGGGATGCGAGTGATCACTGGGGGGATGCGAGTGATCACTGGGGGGATGCGAGTGATCACGGGCAGGGATGTGCTGGTTAAACAATGCTCTCATTAAACACTCATTAATTTCAACAGTGATAATTAAAAATCGCTTTCCGATGAGCAGACTAAAGCAGCGGCAGACACAACACCGTGTTATAGCAGACACAACACCGTGTTATAGCAGACACAACACCGTGTTATAGCAGACACAACACCGTGTTATAGCAGACACAACACCGTGTTATAGCAGACACAACACCGTGTTACAGCAGACACAACACCGTGTTATAGCAGACACAACACCGTGTTACAGCAGACACAACACCGTGTTATAGCAGACACAACACCGTGTTACAGCAAACACAACACCGTGTTATAGCAGACACAACACCATGTTACAGCAGACACAACACCGTGTTACAGCAGACACAACACCGTGTTACAGCAGACACAACACCGTGTTACAGCAGACACAACACCGTGTTACAGCAGACACAACACCGTGTTACAGCAGACACAATACCGTGTTACAGCAGACACAACACCGTGTTACAGCAGACACAACACCGTGTTACAGCAGACACAACACCGTGTTACAGCAGACACAACACCGTGTTACAGCAGACACAACACCGTGTTACAGCAGACACAACACCGTGTTACAGCAGACACAACACCGTGTTACAGCAGACACAACACCGTGTTACAGCAGACACAACACCGTGTTACAGCAGACACAACACCGTGTTACAGCAGACACAACACCGTGTTACAGCAGACACAACACCGTGTTACAGCAGACACAACACCGTGTTACAGCAGACACAACACCGTGTTACAGCAGACACAACACCGTGTTACAGCAGACACAACACCGTGTTACAGCAGACACAACACCGTGTTACAGCAGACACAACACCGTGTTACAGCAGACACAACACCGTGTTACAGCAGACACAACACCGTGTTACAGCAGACACAACACCGTGTTACAGCAGACACAACACCGTGTTACAGCAGAGTCCCGCTACTCTCTTTCACAAGCTGAGTACAAACTGTCATCATCTGAGTACGTGTGAGTATGTATGACTATGTATCAGTGTATGTATGAATGTATTACTATGTATGAATGTTTATATGTATGAGTGTGTGCATGACTATGTAAGCGTGTGTATATGTATTAATGTATGACTGTATGAGAATATATATGAATGAGTGTATGTATGAGTGTATGTATATATGAGTATGTATGAGTGTATGTATGACTATGTATGAGTGTCTATGTGTATGAGTGTATGACTATGTATGAATGTGTATATGTATGAGTGTGTATAACTATGTATGATTATGTATGAGTGTGTGTATGACTATGTATGAGTGTATATATGAATGAGTGTATGTATGACTATGTATGAGTGTGTATGACTTTATGTGAATGAGTATATTTATGAGTGTATGCATGATTATGTATAAGTGTGTATATGTATGAGTGCGTACTCACCTAATTGTACTCACCTAATTGTGGTTGCAGGGGTCGAGACTCAGCTCCTGGCCCAGCCTCTTCACTGTCCGCTACTGGGTCTCTTCTCTCTCTGCAACTGAGTGTGTATGACTATGAGCATTTGCGTCTGTGTATGAGAACGTACACTGGCCCTGTCCTCCCCTTCCTTAGATCGAATCTAAATGCCTCCAATTCCTGAAGGTGATGTATGATCCCCTACGGGTCTAGCTCTTCCCATGAATGCCTTGATAACGAGTACTAATGAGTTTATATTACAGTATTATGTATGTCGACTAACACCCGGGTACCCATCAGTAAAATAGGTACCTGGGTGTTAGCCGACTGGTGTGGGTTGCATTCTGGTACAAAATTAACCTAATTTGCGGGAAATGCTCTGCATAACAAGGGGCTTCTGTATAGTAGTATGTCATTGATGTCAGTTATGGTCTGTATACCTTGTACATGTACTTGTATAAATAAAGATACTACATAATTAGTTTTATATTATTGGGGTCCTTGTGCTGCCATTCTTCCCGTGGCGTGTTTTGCATGAATTAAATTATAAATGTACATATCAATATGTATAAACGTGTATGAATATACATTAGTTTGAATGAAAAATTAATATAAACCCCCCAATATCTATGAAAATTATTATAAAAAATAACTCAATACAGCAGCAGTAATTCACACAGTTGAGGTCGATCACCATGCCCAGCCCTTCTAGGGCAGGGTAGGTGCCAAGGCTGGAGCTTGCTACCATCTACGGCTCGCAAGCCTGTCCTTCCCGTCAGCCTCCTTGGGGCGGGGAAGGTGGCAGACCAGAGTGGCCTAGCATCTATCTACCACCTGCCTCACTCTTGTGGGGGAATATGGCTAGGCCTTGGGCCAGTTGGTCCCCCCGCTGAGGGGTACCCCCTCCAATGGGAGGGGGTGGTGACCCCACAGACGTAAACAACTATAGGCCTATATCAAATCTACCGTTGCTATCCAAAATCTTCGAGAAACTTGTGCACAAGAGATTATACTCCTTTATAACGACACAAAGCATACTCAACCCCTGCCAATTTGGCTTCAGGAAAAATAAAAGCACTAACGATGCAATAATAAAAATGATAGACCTGCTTTACACAGCACTGGAAAATAAGGAATATCCATTAGGACTTTTTATTGACCTAAGGAAAGCTTTCGACACAGTAAACCACGGCATCCTACTCCACAAACTTGACCACTATGGAATAAGAGGTCATGCACTAGCATACTTCAAATCCTTCCTCACTAATAGGCATCAGTATGTCACTATTAAAGACACATCCTCCACGACACGACCACTTGACACCGGATTACCGCAGGGAAGTGTCCTTGGTCCCCTGCTCTTCCTCTTATACATCAATGATCTTCCCAATGTATCACAACACCTGAAAC
Organism: Cherax destructor; assembly: GCA_009830355.1. NCBI lineage: Eukaryota > Metazoa > Arthropoda > Malacostraca > Decapoda > Parastacidae > Cherax > Cherax destructor. The sequence goes on along the minus strand of WNWK01001916.1, from coordinate 120,592 downwards.
CAATACTCTTTGCTGACGACACAACTTATGTCATCTCCCACACAAATCTTGCCACTCTTAATACCATTGTTAACAACGAATTAATAAAAGTATCAACATGGATGACAGCCAATAAACTTACACTCAACACTGATAATCTTCTATATTATGTTTGGCAACAGAGCAGGTGATCCACAATTAAACATTACGATCAACACTACACCTATTGCTAAACATAATGAGGGCAAATTCCTGGGCCTTCACCTTGACAGCAGCCTGAAATTCAGCACCCATATCCAACACATAACAAAGAAAGTGTCCAAAACTGTGGGGATCCTCTCTAAGATACGGTATTATGTACCACAATCAGCCTACTCACACTATACTATTCACTCATCTATCCCTACCTCACATATGCCATTTGTGCATGGGGATCAACAGCAATTACCCACCTAAAGCCAATAATAACCCAACAAAAAGCCGCAGTAAGAATTATCACGCAATCCAACGCTAGGCAGCACCCCCACTCTTCAAAAACCTAAACCTACTCACTGTTCAGAAAATCCATACTTACTACTCTGCTATCTACATTTATAGAACCATAAATTCCAACTTTAACCCTGAGATAAATCTGTGGAAACTTATTTCTTTGCTAAAAGTTCCACAGGGTAAGTAAGCCGTATGGAGCCTTAGACATACCACGGATAGGCCCTCGGAGTTTATGAACCCACACACCCAACCAAAACAAACCTACACATTCAAGTTGGCGGAGGTAACAATTGTGTACATACTAATTGATAGATTTATTCTCCTAGGAAGACCTAGGCAAGTTCGTACAGTTAGTAACTAATAGTAGGATTATTGAGGCGACTTTAGATATTAATAATGTAGTTCTAGCACCTTAAGATAGGTAGATATAAGCCTTAAATAGGTACATTAGGTTATGTTAGCTAGAGAGAGCTTGCAGCCCACACTTGAATCTGAGCGGGAGTGATGCTGGCTCTTCCTTCTTAGAACAGACTTCACGGAGTGAACAAGTGCTGCGACCTGGGCAGCATTCCCCACGTGACTCCCAACATCTGTCCTGGGGACCTGGAAGAGATATCCCGAAGTACTGTGGATATCTTACTCCATCCAAACCCAAACAGTAGGACCTTACCTCTTTTCTTCTCAGTATCTGGCCAGTTTTCTGGGGGAAACATGTGTAGGTTTTTGTTGTGGGTCTCTCGTGCGGTCGGACGCAATTTAGCAGGTACCAGCGTCCCCTCGTTGAGTAAAAGTCTGGAAGCTAGTGTCCCTTACTGTTTAGATATTGCTTGGAGGATATACCCTAGAGCTGGGGATTCTGAGTTAATACAGGACACTAATACCACTTAAATTTTGCAGATTAAGGTCCTTCCCTTTACATGGTGTTTGGAGGGGGTTACAGCTTAGGGAGATTGGAAGACTAGGAGACATTTCTACTCCATCAAGTAAGTTAAACCCTTTCATAATCGTGCATGTAGTGGGGAATTCTTTCTACTGCAGTCGTCTAGAAATTTGTCCCATAGCCACTTGTAAGTCTGAGAGAAGCGTCTCAGAGTGTCGGTGTCAACAGTGCTTGCCCAGAGTGCAGCTTACAATGAGGCAGCCCCAAGACAAGTTTTTATAAAAACACTTTCTTGACAGTTGTGACAGGACCCATAGACATAATACTAGACATAAACATCTCTTTGACATTCCCCGTGTCCGACTAAATCTATACAAAAATTAAATGCGCATAAAAAGGCCTAAAATCTGGAACTCCCTGCCTGAAAACTCTAGAACTGCAGACACAACCTCCATTTTCAAAAGCACCGTTAAAAAACATCTTATCTCACTTACGCACCCAACCGGTAGCTAACCATATGAAAACTACTTTATCTTGCACATATTCACAGCAAAAGACACTTACTGATATCTGTGATTCCCCTTAATTTGCACATGACTAACCAAAATTCTAATACAACTATTGCTTCATAATTCTTAAGCTAGTCATAAGTTTGCCTTAGAAACTCCAATATAGAAATGGTATTATGCCAATACATCACCTTTACCATTAATATATAAACTAATTGTTAAATTTTTAAACTAATTGTTAAATTCTTAAATGTTTGAATTTCAGTACCTCAATTTTGTAAACCTAGTTAATCACTACAATTACCTAACCTTACTATCAGTATAGTCATTGTGTCACTATTGAGCAAGACCTATCATAAGACTGCCTGAAAAGCCTAGGCATACATAGGCATATTATTGGCCATCTTGTAATATCTACTTCATAAAATGTATAATAATATAAGTACACCCCACTTTGTATATTACTAGAAATAAAGAATTTGAATTTGAATTTGAATAGGTCTCTGATACTCCCACGCCAGGGAGCCGGAGCCGGGTCGCCATCTGGTAAAGACCCGGGCCGGGAGTATTCCCGGTGAATCAACACCTCTTCACACAGTTGAGTTATATAGCTCTTTTAACTTTTATGGTTTAAATAAGGACCCCGATGAAAATAAGTCACTTTTGGGGGGTTATCCTGGTGGATAATCCACACATATGCTGCTATGTATGACAGTTTATGTAACTGTATTAATGTGTACTGCTATGTATGATAATCTATGTAACTGTATTTGTGTATACTTGAATAAATTTACCTGCATGCAAGGTCGTCTTCAACATTTCGTTTAGTTACCCTTTTGCATATTTTACATTTTCTCTTAAAAACTAAGAAGAAGTAAAGAAAACTAAGATTTACGTAATATTTATGGGTAACCATAAACGTTGTAGAAGTTAGTAAGTAAGTAAGTATATTCAGGTACAGGCAGTACAGACGTACATTTACACATAAATACAGTTATATCAATTATCATACTTAGTGCTAATGTGTATATTACCTAGGATAACCCCCAAAAAGTCGGACAAAGTGACTTACTTCCATTGCTAGATAATTGATTACATATTTCGGCTATCGTAGTACATTCTCGTCAAATTACGATAATTATATATTACCGGGGTCGATCACCATGCCCAGCCCTTCTAGGGCAGGGTAGGTGCCAAGGCTGGAGCTTGCTACCATCTGCAGCTCGTAAGCCTGCCCTTCCCGTTAGGGAAGGTGGCAGACCAGAGAGGCCTAGCATCTATCTACCTCCATGCCTCGTGCTGGTGGGGAGTGTGGCTACGCCTGGGACCAGTTGGTCCCGCCGATGAGGGGTATCCCGTCCCATGGGAGACATAGGTCTCTGACACTCCCACGCCAGGGAGCCGGAGCCGGGTCGCCATCTGGTAAGGACCCGGGCCGGGAGAATTCCGGTGAATCAACACCTCCTCCTCCTTATATATTACCGGTCGATCACAATGCCCAGCCCTTCTAGGGCAGGGTAGGTGCCAAGGCTGGAGCTTGCTACCATCTACGGCTCGCAAGCCTGCCCTTCCCGTCAGCCTCCTTGGGGCGGAGAAGGTGGCAGACCAGAGTGGCCTAGCATCTATCTACCACCTGCCTCGTGCTGGTGGGGAATGTGGCTAGGCCTGGGACCAGTTGGTCCAACCGCTGAGGGGTACCCCCCTCCCATGGGAGACATAGGTCTCTGCTACTCACACGCCAGGGAGCCGGAGCCGGGTCACCATCTGGTCAAGACCCGGGCCGGGAGAATTCCCGCTGAATCAACACCTCCTCCTCCACCATTATATATTACCAAGACCGTAAGATAAATTTACTAATGTACAATGCTTTCTGTTTGATTAGATAAAATTTGTTAGGTTAAATGTAAATTTATTTCTACGAACTTAATAATAATAATATTTATTCCTACAAATAAATGTACAAGGTATACAGACCATAGCTGACATCAATTACATACTGCTATATGGAAAGACCTTTGTTATGCTGAGCATTTCTGGTAAATTAGGTCAATTTTGTCCCAGGATGCGACCCACACCAGTCGACTAACACCCAGGTACCAATTTTACTGCAAGGTGAACATGGCCAGCAGGTGCCTTAAGGAAACACATCCTAATGTTGCCACCCATACCTGGAATCGAACCACGGACCTCAATGTGTGAGCTGAGTATGCTACCAAGCGAGCTGTATATCTCTCAATCGAGTGTATATCTCTCACTATATATACGAGTACACTGAGAGTTTGCTTTAATATATATATATATATATATATATATATATATATATATATATATATATATATATATATATATATATATATATATATATATATATATATATATATATATATATTTTATATCTATATATCTATAAATATGTCTATATATCTATATATATATATATATATATATATATATATATATATATATATATATATATATATATATATATCTATATATATATATATATATATATATATATATATATATATATATATATATATATATATATATATATATATATATATATATATATATATATGCAAAAAGATCACAGTAAACAGGTGATATCAAAATTTGCAAGACATCCACTATGAAAAAATAGAGGAATTCCAAGCGCTTTCGTGACTACTCACATTATCAAGGAACTATAAAAGGAAACATGACAAGAAGGCTTATAAAGGGGCAAGACTACACCTCACAGTCACATCACACTAACAAAGACTACACCTCACAGTAGCGTAACATCGCCCGACTCTGTGAAGAGGAACATAAGAAAGGACCTGAAACTCTTCCCAAGAATTAAGATTAGTCCAATTTGTCAGTAAATTCTTCCCAAATTTTATTAATTATAAATGAATCCAATTTATATAAACCAAAATAAATATTCATATTATTTTCAAAACTACTTTTTATGAAACATGATTCTATTATATTCCTCTCAACTATGGACTTGCTTGATACAACCTTCTCAGCATTTTGAAAATCAATTGGATGGTTAAAATCTCTCACATGAATAAATAGAGGATTAGAATCTTGTCCAGTTCTAATGTTATATTTATGTTGTTTTAATCTTAGTTCAAGACTTTTACCAGTTTGACCGTAATAAACTTTATCGCATATTTTACAAGGAATCTTATAGACACATCCGTCAGCATTTTGGGGGGAATTTTTTATCAAAAGTCTTTTTACTGTATCAAGATTTTTAAATACAACTTTGATATTAAAATTCTTAAGAAAGGAAGGCATATCAACAAAGTTTTCATGGTAAGGGAGAACCAACATATTTTTGGTTGAATAGGGTTGTCAATGGGAAATCCTCTTTCACCTGTTCTTAGTAATTTATATATGGATTTTTTCGAAACAAGATTGCTTAACACAATCCTTCCCAATAGAGCTAAGTGGTATTGATATGTTGATGATATTTTGTGCCTTATGCCTAAGAATGTAGACATAAACCATTTTCTTGTTAAATTAAATAGCTTAGCTCATTCTATAAATTTTACTGTTGAATTCGAAATAAATAATATATATCCATATATATATATATATGTATGGATATATATCTGATATATAGACATATATATAGATATATAGATATATGTTCTGGCAAACAAGGAAACCCTTGTTAATAATTTAGAAATTACAGAGGAACTCGGCGCAAGCGACCACAAATCAATTACCTTTGGCATTGAATGGAAGTTTCATAGTACGAATAACTCAGTAACGGTCCCAGATTTTCGCTTAGCAGATTACAATGGACTTAGAGAACACTTATCATCTGTGGACTGGGGTAATGAAGATAGCTATCAATATGACAGTTTTCTGAACACTATACATGCTGCCCAAATAACATTTATCCCATATAAAGAAATTAGATCGAATAGAAATGACCCAAAATGGATGAATAATAGGCTCAAATATCTTTTAGGGCAGAAGAAAGGAGTTTATAGGCGTATCAAAAGAGGTGAGGGTCATCTTATGAGTCAGTATATTGACATTAAGAGGGACGTTAAAAGGGGATAAGAAAAGCTAAACGGGACTACGAAATTAAAGTTGCTAGGATTCGAAAACTAACCCAAAAGTTTTTCAGGTGTATAGAACAAAAGTTAGAGATAAGATAGGTCCCCTTAAAAATAATTATGGGTATCTTACTGACAAAGAGAATGAAATGTGCTCTATTTTTAATAATTATTTTCTCTCGGTTTTCACTCAGGAAGACATTAATAATATCCCAAGAATTAGGTATTTTAGTGGGCCTGAAGAAGATAAATTATGTAGTATCACAGTCACTAGCGAAAAGGTTATCAAACAGATAGACCGTTTGAAGCAAAATAAATCGCCAGGCCCTGATGAGCTTTTTTCAAGGGTTCTTAAGGAATGCAAAATAGAACTCTGTGAACCCTTAACTAACATTTTTAACCTATCTCTTCAAACAGGTGTAGTGCCGGATACGTGGAAGATGGCTAATGTAATTCCTATTTTTAAAGCAGGGGACAAGTCGTTACCATCAAATTACCGCCCAATAAGTCTAACATCAATTGTAGGCAAATTACTAGAGTCGATTATAGCTGATAACATAAGAAGCCATCTCGATAGGCATAATTTGATTAATGATACTCAGCATGGATTCACCAGGGGCCGTTCCTGCCTAACTAATTTGTTAACTTTTTCAGTGGGGCTTTTGAGGCAGTTGATAATGATAAAGAATTCGATATCGTTTATTTGGATTTTAGTAAGGCTTTTGATAGAGTACCACATCAGAGACTGTTAAAGAAAGTGGCTGCTCATGGCATTGGGGGAAAAGTGTTGTCATGGATCGAGTCATGGCTCACCAATAGGAAGCAGAGGGTGTGCATAAATGGGGTTAAATCGGAGTGGGGATCTGTAACAAGTGGCGTTCCTCAGGATCGGTTTTGGGCCCGTTGTTGTTTATAATATATATAAATGACCTTGACGAGGGAATTTCTAGTGATATGAGCAAATTCGCTGATGACACGAAGATAGGTAGGATAATCGATTCAGACGTAGATGTCAGTGAACTACAGGAGGATTTAGACAAACTCAATTCCTGGTCAGAAAAATGGCAGATGGGTGTGCATAAATGGGGTTAAATCGGAGTGGGGATCTGTAACAAGTGGCGTTCCTCAGGGATCGGTTTTGGGCCCGTTGTTGTTTATAATATATATAAATGACCTTGACGAGGGAATTTCTAGTGATATGAGCAAATTCGCTGATGACACGAAGATAGGTAGGATAATCGATTCAGACGTAGATGTCAGTGAACTACAGGAGGATTTAGACAAACTCAATTCCTGGTCAGAAAAATGGCAGATGCAGTTCAATGTAGATAAATGCAAAGTTCTAAAGCTCGGGAGTGTCCATAACCCAAGCACTTATAAGTTAAATAACGTAGAACTTAGCCATACAGATTGCGAGAAGGACTTGGGGGTGATGGTAAGCAGCAACCTTAAACCAAGACAGCAATGCCTAAGCGTACGTAATAAGGCAAATAGATTACTGGGATTTATATCAAGAAGTGTTAGCAACAGAAGTCCAGACGTTATATTACAGCTTTATACATCATTAGTAAGGCCTCACCTAGATTACGCAGCTCAGTTCTGGTCTCCATATTACAGAATGGACATAAATTCGTTAGAAAACATTCAGCGTAGAATGACTAAATTAATACATAGCATTAGAAATCTTCCTTACGAAGAAAGATTGAAGACCCTTAAATTACATTCACTTGTAAGACGTAGAATGAGGGAGACATGATCGAGGTATACAAGTGGAAAATGGGTATTAACAAAGGGGATATAAATAAGGTCTTGAGGGTATCTCTCAAGAGAGAACCCGCAATAATGGATTCAAGTTAGATAAGTTTAGATTTAGAAAGGATATAGGAAAGTATTGGTTTGGAAATAGGGTAGTTGATGAATGGAACAGTCTGCCTAGTAGGGTTATTGAAGCAAGGACCTTGGGTAGTTTTAAATTTAGGTTGGATAAATTCATGAGTGAAAGGGGTTGGATTTGAGTGGGAATTGCACATGAGTAAATAAAATTATCAAAGCTTATTTTTTGGGTAGCATTGAAAATTAGGTTGAACAAATATTCTGTTGGTGGGATGGAATGTGAAGGACCTGCCTAGAATGGGCCAACAGGCCTGCTGCAGTGTTCCTCCTTTCTTATGTTCTTATGTTCTTATGAATATATAGATATATATATTTAGGAGGCAGGGTAGGGCTAAAGGAAACAACAATTAAAGAGTAATTCAGTTTTCATTAAATTAATGACCTTATCTCAATAGGATTAATGTATAAAAGAATTTGGGTAGCATTGAAGATTGGGTTGAACAAATATTCTGTTAGTGGGATGGATTGTGAAGGACCTGCCTAGTATGGGCCAACAGGCCTGCTGCAGTGTTCCTCCTTTCTTATGTTCTTATGTACAAAATCAGAAAAAGAACTACTCTGTATTTCACAATAAAACCCACAATTTAAAAAGAAAACTTTGAATGACGTTTCGCTACGTCTTGGATCAATACGCATCGAAACGTCTCAAGTTTCCTCTCCAAACGTTAGGCAAGTTGTGAGTTGTTCTAACTACGGTGTTATTAATTATATTCTTCTCCCTGCATCTCATTATCATCGTAGCTACCGTCTAGACTAAAACATTTCTGCAAACTGCATCTATGAACAAGATCATTTATAAAAATGCTACTGAACAAAATCAGCAAGTTATTTGAAGTCTGTTATTATTCCTGAAGAAGTTAAAAAGATTACATAAGAACATAAGAAAGGAGGGAACACTGCAGAGCTGTTGGCCATCTAGCAGGTCCTTCACTGTCCCACTAACAGAATATTTGCTCACCAATTTTCATGCTACCAGAAATAAACTTGACATTCTCCCACTCATGCGGAGTCCCATAAATCACCTCTCACTCATGAATTAAATAAAGAACTCAGTCAGCTCAAAACCTACAAGAATTTCCTGGTGTGATACTGTCAGAGACTCTCCTGAAATTACATTCACTTGTAAGACGAAGAATGAGGGGAGACATGATCGAGGTATATAAGTGGAAGAGGGGTATTAATAAGGGGGATATAAATAAGGTCTTGAGGATATCTCTCCAAGAGAGAACCCGCAATAATGGATTCAAATTGGATAAGTTTAGATTTAGAAAGGATATAGGAAAATATTGGTTTGGAAATAGGGTAGTTGATGAGTGGAACAGTCTGCCTAGTAGGGTCATTGAAGCTAGGACCTTGGGTAGTTTCAAATTTAGGTTGGATAAATTCATGAGTGAGAGGGGTTGGATTTGAGTGGGACTCGCACTTGAGTTAATAGAATCTTCAAAGCTTATTTCTTGGGTAGAATTGAAAATTAGGTTGGGCAATTATTCTGTTAGTGGGATGGATTGTGAAGGACCTGCCTAGTATGGGCCAACAGGCCTGCTGCAGTGTTCCTCCTTTCTTATGTTCTTATGTTCTTATGTTCTTAAGTGACCAATATGCAGTACGCATTAATCATTTCTTTAATGGCAGGAAAATATAGCAGGTAAGGAAGATTATATTATTCATTTTTTGCAAGACAGCTACAAAGGGGTCATGTTTCCGATGCATTGGTGGTGGGGTTTTTTGGTCCGGCGTAGAGAGAATGGGACACCACATTGAACTGTAGTGTTTCCATTGGTGCGTGTTCGACCCAGTGTTGAATGTGGGTGTACGAGGCAGTCTAGTGGAGCAGCGGACGACAGAAGCACCACTGGAAGAGAAGGAAAACTAGGATGGCTCCCCCAGCTGACATGAAGCAAGGACCAACCACCACCAGTGGTGTGTCGTACACGTAACGCACGCTCGGCGCGTACCGGGAATCGAACGTGCAGTTGGCTGCAAGATAGAGAGAACTTGTTAGCGAAATAAAAAAAAGATGAAAGGCTTGTTTATTTGGTTAGCTGATTTGTTTTTGAAGACTATCGGGTACTGTGACAGTCCAGGGGCGGGGAACCTCTTTCATGTTGGAAGGCCGCATTAAAGTTAGCTGTAATCTAGTAAGGCCGCATTAAAGTTAGCTGTAATCTAGTAAGGCCGCATTAAAGTTAGCTGTAATCTAGTAAGGCCGCATTAAAGTTAGCTGTAATCTAGTAAGGCCGCATTAAAGTTAGCTGTAATCTAGTAAGGCCGCATTAACGAAAATTTAATTAAATATACTGCAAAACATCGGGTATTTTGTAGAAAATTAATTATAATATAAAAACTTCAAGAAAAAGGCATAATAATAATCTTAATAATAATAATAATAATAATAATAATAATAATAATAATAATAATCCTCAAGCGGGTCTAGACCTGCTTCAGAGAAATATTCTCTACGTCTCTTGATAAAATACCATCTTCATCTGATCTCACAGCTCACCGTATAAACCATAGGTGCGGTAGGTAACCCCGGTGATCACGGAACCAATTAAGTAGACAATAGTGCTGCAGATGACGGAGATAACGACGAGGAAGCGGACTCCACACCAGCCAGTGTTCCTGCTGAGTCTCTGATCAGCGTCGTTCACAGCATACTTGCCTCCCACGCTCATCTGTCAGCACAAACATATCTTAGGAGATGATGTTCTATTCGTGGCGTTAGGACACTAAAGGTCATGCAGCACCTGGGAAATGAGACATAAATACGTTTGACAAATGGAAGGAGTACCGTATTTCCCGGCATATAAGGCGCGTTTTTTTTTAAGTCTTGGAAAATCACCGTGTGTCAGGGTCAAGGGTACACTTTAGCAGTTGTTTACTAATGTTAGGTTACAACTGCTTGGGAAACATCGTGCCAGCTAGCAGATAATACTCATGCGCCTTATATGATGGAAAATACGGTGTTTGCAATTCTTTGCAAGCAGGAAGGGTTTTTTATTTTGTGGTAATATTGTTGGGACTCTAGTAAACGACAGATGCTAGGGTTGTAAATTCATATGTGGATATGTTTTTGACTAATTGTTGATTAGGTGTTTTAATAAGGGAACCCATAAGATGGCGCAAAATTCGGAGCCAATTAGCATTATAGCAAATTATTATACGTTGAAACCGACCACAGTAATGAGTTTGTAAAAATGGAGAAGCAGTGTTGTAGGCCTACTGGCCTATGTTAGGCAAGTCCTCTGGACTCTAACCCTTCTCACTCATATATTTGTCTAAGCTTCATATCGAACAATTGGGGATATTTTGCTTGATTTAATATCTCTGTGAAGAATATATGGTAGTCGGGAAGCTGGTACAATATTTATAAATATATCATACGGACACTTCTCTTGGTTAGTATATGTAACACTCATATGTATTTTTCTATATGTAACATCATTGGTAAAGTTATCGCATTCTGCACCAGCCGTGTTCTCTGAGTCCCTCCAGCCGTGTTCTCTGAGTCCCTCCAGCCGTGTTCTCTGAGTCCCTCCAGCCGTGTTCTCCGAGTCCCTCTAATCTACTGAGCAAAAGTCCGGGATCTTAACTGCATTATTCTTATTATAATTCTATTAAATATCCAAAGATTCAAGATCACTTGTGCCAAGTTCATAGATGACCTCCACATAATGAATGAGAGTCTCCTTATTGAATAGGATTTGGTTGGGTCCGTCACAATCTTCATTAGAAAGCAATCCTGGACAACCTTTAGGACGTCACTGGACTCCAGATTTCTAGTAAAATAGCTTAAATCAGTTTAGCTGAAATTTAAATTACGCAGGATTCCTACTTTTTTGTGCCTCAGAGACTTAAATTAACGGTGATGTAGCTTGGATGTTCTCTGAGTTCGGTATCTCTATAATTCATCTACAATCATATTTGTTCTTGTCTAAGAAATTCCACCAGGATGGCACAGTGCTGTGGATTACATCTCTATCTATGTCTGATGTGAGGGTGAGGAACAGGATGGGAGCGAGTACTGTGCCTTGTGGAACAGAGCTTTTCAATATGGCAGCTTCCGATTTAACTCTGTTTACCTACTCTTTGAGATTCTGTGCCTGTTTTCCCTCAGGCTTTATGTCTTTCCATGTGAAGCAACTCAAGTCCTGGAAAACACATATCGTCCCCCTCACCCCCAGTCTTACTGCTGCTGTGAAAGTGGAATAATTCAAACCTCTGAATATGGCAGTAAACAAGTACGTCCCGACTCGTCCAATTCACATGTGCTATTGCAATATCACTGAGGGTTATTGCAATATCATTGACGTTTCCTGAACATGCAGGTCATCTTAATTCGTTGATGTTGTTGACAGCGCTAAGATAACTTGAGTAACACGTGTTAAGGAAGTTTTTATTTTGTGTTCTTTCTCTGTTCGTCATTGTTTTTCCAATACTTAAGTTGTTATTATCATCGTATAATGTTTCTGTCATTGATATTTTTGACCAGTAGTGCTTGATTCTATGTAAATATTTTATTTTATTTCCTTGATATCTGTAACTGTCATAATCCAAAGGCGACAATCTCTTCTCATCCCCCATACACGCACACAAACACACATACACTTGATAACGACATATAAAATACTGAGAGGAATTGACAAGGTGGACAGAGACAGAATGTTCCAGAGATGGGACACAGCAACAAGGGGACACAGTTGGAAGTTGAAGACTCAGATGAATCACATAGATGTTAGGAAGTATTTCTTTAGTCACAGAGTTGTCAGGAAGTGGAATAGTTTGGGAAGCGATGTAGTGAAGGCAGGATCCATTCATAGCTTTAAGAAGAGGTATGATAAGGCTCATGGCGAAGCGAGAGAGACCTAGTAGCGGCCAGTGAAGAGGCGAGGGCCAGGAGCTATGAATCGACCCCTTCAACCACAACTAGGTGAGTACAACTAGGTGAGTACACACACACAGTCTGGGAAGTGATGTAGTGTAGACAGGATCCATACATAGCTTTAAGAAGAGGTACGATAAAGCTCTTGGAGCAGGAAGAATGAACCTAGTAGCGATCAGCGAACAGGCGGGACCAGGAGCTGTGAATCGACCCCTGCAACCACATATAGGTAAGTACACCCACGTGCAAACACACAAAACAGGATACCGCCATCTTAGTTCTCTCAACTGAAATAACTAACCCTGTAATTATTTTTTATAGTGATGCTTAGACATTCTTTAAGATAATGGTCGCACCTTTGTAACATTCAGTACTTCAAATAATGGTCGCACCTTTGTAACATTCAGTACTTCAAATAATGGTCGCACCTTTGTAACATTCAGTACTTCAAATAATGGTCGCACTTTTGTAACATTCAGTACCTCAAATCTTTGAAAGGTTTTTGTCACTTTTCATAAACAACAGATTTAAGGTCACTCCAGTGACAAAATCTACAGAGGTGCTCTCGAAAGAAGAGGTAACTCTACTACCATGATGCTAGATCAAGAATTCGCCTCGGTGGTACGTAGTGTGTCAGTGATAATGGGTACCAGGAATGGTGGTTAATGGGTACTAGAAATGGTCGTGGTGGGGGCAGGGGTACCAGGAATGGTGGTGGTAGTGGCGGCAATGGTGACAGGGGTACCAGGAATGGTGGTGGTGGCGGCGGCGGCGGTGACAGGGTACCAGGAATTGTGGTGGTGGCGGCGGTGGCAGGGGTACCAGGAATGGTGATGATGGTGGTGGTACCGGGAACGCATGCTTCTATCACAGTGCTATATACGTTAACATTAACAGTGAACTATGGGTAACTTCGTCTATATAGAATACAACTCTCCAAGAATAATCAGTCCTTTTCACTGCACATTTCAAAGTTGGTCTATCTTGACAGTACAAGGAGACATGCGGCTCCTTGCATCAAGGATCCTTCATCAACATCAAACTCATCCCCTCGCCACTGAAGAACTTACTTGAGAAGAAACACATAATAAATACAGTTTACCTCCGCCTCTCTAGTAATTTCAAAACTATGACCTTTTGTTTTACTTCTTACTGGCACTAAAGAAGATTATCTCTTCGTTTCCTTCAATGACACTCTGCTATATTCTCATATTCTTCTTATGTCGGCCTGCTTGTGGCAAGCACTGACAGGCTGACTGATCAGGCCGTCGTCAAAGACGCCTAGTCTGGGAGCCGGTCACGGGGGTGATCATCCATTAACATGTCAACTAAATAAGTCACCCTTTCTACAGATGTCGCTTAAGTCAAGAAAAATATTAATTTCTCAATTTAAGATTACATTAATAAAACACAATTCTTCGGGTGTAATATTCCGTACTTTTATAAGGCACTTACAAGTGCGTTTGGAGGTGTACACATGTACATTCTTGAAGTACACTCATATATGTTTTTGAAGCACACGCACACGTTCGATTTTCACGTTCGTTGGGCATTCAGCTTGAAGTGTATAGTAACACCCCAGCAACTCTCATTCAGCTTGAAGTGTATGGTAACACCCCAGCAACTCTTATTCAGCTTGAAGTGTATGGTAACACCCCAGCAACTCTCATTCAGCTTGAAGTGTATGGTAACACCCCAGCAACTCTCATTCAGCTTGAAGTGTATGGTATACACACTTCAAGCTGAATGAGAGTTGCTGGGGTGTTACTATACACTTCAAGCTGAATGCCCAACGAACGTGAAAATCGAACGTGTGAGTGTACTTCAAGAATGTACATGACTTATTTAGTTGACATGTTAATGGATGATCACCCCCGTGACCGGCTCCCAGACTAGGCGTCTTTGACGACGGCCTGATCAGTCAGCCTGTCAGTGCTTGCCACAAGCAGGCCGACATAAGAAGAATATGAGAAGATAGCAGAGTGTCATTGAAGGAAAGGAAGAGATAATCTTCTTTAGTGCCAGTAAGAAGTAAAACAAAAGGTCATAGTTTTGAAATTACTAGAGAGGCGGAGGTAAACTGTATTTATTATGTGTTTCTTCTCAAGTAAGTTCTTCAGTGGCGAGGGGATGAGTTTGATGTTGATGAAGGATCCTTGATGCAAGGAGCCGCATGTCTCCTTGTACTCTCAAGATAGACCAACTTTGAAATGTGCAGTGAAAAGGACTGATTATTCTTGGAGAGTTGTATTATATATAGACGAAGTTACCCATAGTTCACTGTTAATGTTAACATATATAGCACTGTGATAGAAGCATGCGTTCCCGGTACCACCACCATCATCACCATTCCTGGTACCACTGTCACCGCCGCCGCCACCACCACAATTCCTGATACCACTGTCACCATCGCCGCCACCACTACCACCATTTCTGGTACCCCTGCCACCACCACGACCATTTCTAGTACCCATTAACCACCATTCCTGGTACCCATTATCACTGACACACTACGTAACACCGAGGCGAATTCTTGATCTAGCATCACTTAACCCGTGTGGGTCAATCACGCAAGAAGTGATACAGATTCGATCCACTGTCCGCTGATACGAAAGACAAACTCTACTTTCGTGCTCTCCTCACTATGTTCACAATGCATATACTATATAACAGAGGATCCAAATCAGTTACGGAAAAATCAGTCTCGATGGCAATAACACGAGAAATAAAACTGTAATAAATGAATACTGAAAGATTTTGCTTCTTACGATTAAGTTTGTGGCTTCGTGGAAGAGTGAGAGAAGAAGTTTGAGTCTCAGGAAAGACAAAGCTGCTTCAGCTGTCCATGACACCAGCTGGCACTCTACTGATTTCACACACGACAGAACACCTAGGCCAGAGGAAAAGAGGATGATAGAGCCTCGCTCCCACGCTGTCAGTGTTATGCTGTATATGTATTGATAGATGTATCGTGGTAGGTTGCCTCTGTCTCCTTATTGGCAAGAACCTCATAATGTAGCTGGAGTCATAGTGAAGAAATCGCTATAAAATTATGTTTGGTTTTTATGTGTAAATATATAGAGTAACAGGAGGCGAGGATCTGGGAAAGTTTAATCTGAGTCATTATCTTTGGTGCGTCCTGTTACGATGGTGGCCACCAACACATCCTCTCCTCTCCACCACGACCACTACCACGACCACTATTACCACATCTACCACCACCACTTCCATTACCAAATTTCTAACAAATGTCTAGAATATCTTGCTTCCATTTTTGTAGAAGTTAGTAACCAGAATTAGTATGGTTCTAGGGAAAGAGAACATCTTCTCGTAGCGTAGATGACCAGGACTCAAACACCTGTTTATAGTGATAAAGAACCGAGACAAGTTACTTGATGGTGTCCAGGCCAGTCATAAGATATATCACTTGTGACTAGAAGTAAAGAAGACGTAACGAATAATTCTCTAGTGAAAGAATAAAATTATTTTGGTATTAATAATATATTCACGCACTATATATATATATATATATATATATATATATATATATATATAAAATATATATATATATATATATATATATATATATATATATATATATATATATATTATGCAAGAATCGCTAACAAGCGATACATAATGCAAAACAACCACAGGGAGTTTCAGGAGCTTGCAAAGTTGTAGAAATGAGTAAGAAATCTCATCAGATTCGTCCCTCGGAAATCTTTAGCTCGAGTACTTTCACACTTCTCAGTGCGTCATAAGGAGCCTTGCAACGTTGCAAAGGCAGCAACAGGAGAAATGAGGGGAAATGAGATAGATAGATGGTTTTTCGTTGCGCACTACATTCAAAGTACTTACCCTTTGCAGTTTACCTTTTGTGCCAAGTAGTACGCCTTCTGTTTTGCGACAGCATGCTATCTATTAATGATTTTCTGCAAGACTCTAGTTCACCACACTAGCTATATTCTTTGTTGTTTACTTGAAACAAGCAGAGCTATGGCCTCCGCATACAGTAAGAGTCTGCACTTGACACGTTATGAACATGTCATTTACATAACACAGAATGACTAAGAGAGGCAAAATACTCCCTTATGGAACACCACATGTTATCAGCAAGGGCTCAGATTTTGTATTATCACTCTTAATTAAGGGATTATCCCTTGAGTGACATCCCTGAACCCTGAATGGAAACTGTCGAGGATGTTATTGACATTAAGACACTAAACTGATCAGCAATATAATAATTTATCTACAATTTTGGGCATCATTCTGAGTAAAATAAATGACTATCGTACTATCTACTATTTATCTTTAAAACAGTAGTGACTATGGCCACCTTGAGTTCCTCTGGCACTGTACTGTAGGTGATGGATGAATTAATTATGTGAGCTTTCGCACCTGTTCACCTAGAGGTAAGTAGGTACCTGAGTGTCAGCTGACTGCTGTGGGTCTCATCCTGGGGGAGAGTCCTCTCAAGGGGACTTTAATCCAAGGAATTGACCCTTCTTTACTCTTTTTTTTTCCCCTGGATCGTAAATGATTGCTTCCTATTTTCCAAGGCGCAGCATAACCCCTACTGGTTTAGCTCTTTCCACTGAATAATAATAATAATAATAATAATTTTTATTAACACATCGGCGGTTTCCCACCAAGGCAGGGTGACCCGAAAAATAAAGAAACACTTTCACCATCATTCACTCCATCACTGTCCTACCAGAGGAGTGCTTACACTACAGTTATAAAACTGCAACATTAACACCCCTCCTTCAGAGTGCCGGCACTGTACTTCCCATCTCCAGGACTCAAGTCCGGCCTGCCGGTTTCCCTGAATCCCTTCATAAATGTTACCTTGCTTACACTCCAACAGCACATCAAGTCATAAAAACCATTTGTCTCCACTCGCTCCTATCTAAGAAGATATTCAAAGGACCTAATTGGAAATAAGCCATAGTCGCTTTTTAGATTTATCCTATTCGTATAAAGTATTCATAGGCCACAGGGGTGGGGGGTGACGCCCGAAATTGTCTTCAGGCAACTTTCAGATACCTAAAAATAATTTATTTAAGATACGCATTAAAAAACTGCGGTGAAAGGTTTCTTTAATACTAGAAACCGTGTTATAGAAAACGTTATTTGTTATAGCATAAACTCGATCGTTTTTATTGGTTGAGAAGCTAAACGCCTCTCTGGCTAAATATTTTGACGCTAGTGAAGGGCTTTTGATCCAAGGATTTGCCTCTGTTTACAACATTAGACGCCAGCTTCCGATCAGGGCTTCAAGTGGTGTTTTATTCGTCAGGAAAGTGTTTACTGACACTGGTGTTTGTTATTTACTTACTGACTTACTTACTTACTTAACAGCTGGGGTGACAGTGACTGGTAAGTAAGTATCAGTGTTGCAGTACCCACTAGCGCCTCGCTGGTGGTTATCTACGGTGATGAAAACTGCGTTACCTCTCGATCCCCTTTGGACCCTTATTAAGTCGTGAGTCATTGTAAGTTAGCTGGGAATTGTTCAAGTCACGATACTTATATAGTTGGGAATTTTTCTAGCCACGGTACTGTAATAATAACATCTTTATTTCTACAAGTACATGTACAAGGTATACAGTCCTAGCTGACATCAATGACATACTACTATATAGAAAGCCGCTTGTTATGTAGAGCATTTTTGGCAAATTAGTAAGTAAGTAAGTTTATTCAGGTATACACAAATACAGTTACATAGGTCAGTTTTGTCCCAGGATGCGACCACACCAGTCCACTAACACCCAGGTACCCATTATTACTGATGTGTTGGGAATTGTTCTAACCACGGTATTGTGAGTTGGGAATTGTTCTAACGGTGCCCCGTGGCCTGGTGAAAAAAGATCTCGCTTCACACGCTGAGGGTTCGGGTTCGATTCACGGCAAAGGGTGGAAATATTGGGCGTGTTTCCTTACACCGGTTGTCCATGTTCACCCATCAGTGTAAAATGGGTGTTAGTCGACTGGTGTGGGTCGCATCCTGGGACAAAACTGACCTAATTTGCGGGAAATGCTCTGCATAACAAGCGGCTTTCTATATAGTAGTATGTCATTGATGTTAACTATGGTCTATATACCTTGTACATGTACTTGTAGAAATAAAGAGATTATTATTATTATTATTAACCACTATATTGTGCGTTGGAAATTATTCTAGCCATGGCATTATGTGTTTTATTCTTAACTAAAGGACAACACTGCGGGGATAAGATAAGATTCTTAACCAGGAGGGTTAGCCACCCAGGATAACCCAAGAAAGTCAGTGCGTCATCGATTACTGTCTGTCTTATTTTCATTGGGGTTCTGCAATAAGTAAATACGTAAGTAAGTTTATTTAGGCACAGGTACACATAAGTATAATTATTATACATAGTGACTTATTTCCATTGGGGGGTTATTAAAAATACAGAAACGATAATATTTAATGACTCAATGCGACCCACACCAGCCGACTTACTGCTGCATGAACAACAACAGCAGCGTTCCCACCCATGCCGGGGATTGAACCACGGACACTTAGTGTATGAGGCGAGAGCGTTGCCAACCGAGCCACGGGACACTTCAAGATTTCTTGTTTTTTTGCATGGTACTTTTATTATATACCCCATACCCATATAGACCCGTCATATACATACATACCCACCCATACTAAGATAACAGTTACAAGTAGGCAAGATAACGGTTACAGCAACGGTGTACACAAACAACAGTCACAGTAACAGTATACACAACAGTCACAGTAACAGTATACACAACAGTTACAGTAACAATGAAAGCGTAAGACAACGAAAAACAAAGACAGTTTTAAACGTCTCCACAACTGTTATAAAACTGACACAGTACAGGAATATCTAAGTCACTTTTCTTGTTATTTTTGTGCTGCTATTTTTGATGTTCATGGAGATTGGAAAGTGTGATGTATATACGACTTTATATGAAGAGTGTGATGTATATACGACTTTATATGAAGAGTGTGATGTATATACGACTTTATACGACTTGCATACACCTCTTCTCTAGTAAATACACCTTATTGTTCTACTTCTAAAAAAAACATTACCAGGTTGTGAATGTCTGTATCAACACTGTGTTGTCTTCTGAAGAACTAAGTTAAGTCACTTTTACTCGCAAACTAAACTAAACTAAACTAATAATTTTGTACCAAAAAAAAACTTAGTCAAAAGCGTCCTGATGAAGCCACTATGCTACCCTGGAAGGATGGTAAGCAGATTGCCTAGGACTACACCTGTGCCGCCACATTGGCGGACACCTACTTGCCATTCTCTGAAGCTGAAGGGGGTGAAGCCGCCAGCTGCTGGGAGACCCAGAAGATCCGCAAATATGAAGGCCTTTCCTCTTGCTATAACTTCATTCCAGTAGGGTCAGAGACACTTGGAGCATGGGGCAAGTGCGCTCTAAAGTTCCTCAAAGAGCTGGGTGAAAAGTTCGTCACAGAAACTAAGGATCACAGAGCGGTCAGCTTCATCTTTCAGAGACTCAGTGTTGCGATCCAGAGGGGAAATGCCTGCATCATTCTGGGCACGCTGCCCACCTCCGGGGAGATGGACGAAGTGTTCGAGATATAGGCTCTAAGATGTTATTTATGCTGTTCTACTCCCCACTGCATTTTTGTCAGTGTATTTTGTCTTTAAATAAAGTCTACATAGAATATAGGGGATGGTAGGAGAAGACAATATTCAAACAGCTCCGGGGGAAATCTTAAGATTTCCCAGTTCAAAGATGGTATCTCCCTTTATTATATATAAACATACATACATATATATATATATATATATATATATATATATATATATATATATATATATATATATATATATATATATATATATATATATATTTGTGATGAAACAGGCCAGTTTTGGAAGAAAATGCCAAAAAGGACCTACATTACTCAGGAGGAAAAGGCACTGCCAGGACACAAGCCTATGAAAGACAGGCTAACTCATTGTTTTGTTCTAATGCTAGTGGGGATTTTAAAGTGAAGCCTTTACTCGTGTATCACTCAGAAAATCCCAGAGTGTTCAAGAAACACAATGTCATCAAGAATAGATTGTGTGTGTTGTGGAAAGCTAATCATAATGCATGGGTCACAAGGCAAATTTTCAACGAGTGGATCCATGAAGAGTTTGGCCCCAGTGTAAAAAAATACCTCCTGGAAAATAAATTGCCACTCAAGTGCCTCCTGTTACTGGACACTGCTCCTGCACATCCTCCAAACTTGGTAGACCTACCATATGTCGTGCCGATTAGGTAAAACTGGTCAATTAGCAAGAACTCATTTAAAATTAAGTCCTTTCTAAAATGTTCTCTTATACGTTTAAAGATATTTTTTTTTATTTATGTTAATGTAAAAATTTATAATTTTGTACCAAAAGAAACTTAGAAAACTTACCTAACCTTATTACAACAAGCGCAATTTAATTTAGCCTAACCCAAATAAATATATTTTAGATACGTTTTCAATAATTTTTTTAATAAACAAACACAATGAAATATATTTTTTCCGTTAGGTTCAGAATGATTTTGGAAATATTGCATACACAAATTTTCACTTATCTTATATGGCAAGATGAGCGTAGCTATTTAAGCCAAATCGCAAGTTTTACCTAATGGCACGACATATATGTCGTAGTATTTAACACTTGGCGTCGATCATGCCCAGCCCTTCTAGGGCGGGTAGGTGCCAAGGCTGGAGCTTGCACCATCTACGGCTCGCAAGCTGTCCTTCCCGTCAGCCTCCTTGGGGCGGAAGGTGGCAGACCAGAGTGGCTAGCATCTTCTACACCTGCCTCGTGCTGGTGGGGAATGTGCTAGCCTGGGACAGTGGTCCACCGTGAGGCACCCTCCATGGGAGACATAGGTCTCTGATACTCCCGCAGGAGCCGAGCCGGGTCGCCATCTGGTAAAGACCCGGGCCGGGAGAATTCCCGGTGAATCAACACCTCCTCCTCCTCCTTACACACTTGTAGTTCTGTGTTTTTTTTAGTAATGATTGAAAGTCAACTGCACATCTGGGGTGAGGCGCTGTACAGCACTGAACCAGGCACCCAGGAGCTGAGTCTCGACCCCTGCAACCACAATTAGGTGAGTACAGCTTCGACCTGACGACACTGGAGGACAGGAGAGATAGGAGGGACATGATAACAACATATAACATACTGAGAGGAATTGACAAGGTGGACAGAGACAGAATGTTCCAGATATGGGACACAGCAACAAGGGGACACAGTTGGAAGTTGAAGACTCAGATGAATCACAGGGATGTTAGGAAGTATTTCTTCAGTCACAGAGTGGTCGGGAAGTGGAATAGTTTGGGAAGCGATGTAGTGGAGGCAGGTTCCATACATAGCTTTAAGAAGAGGTATGATAAAGCTCATGGCGCAGGGAGAGTGACCCAGTAGCGGCCAGTGAAGAGGCGGGGCAAGGAGCTATGACTCGAACCCTGCAACCACAACTAGGTGAGTACACACACACACACACACACACACACACACACACACACACACCACACACACTCACTGTTGTTAGCACTCACAACTCTCGTTGTATGCTCAGTCGTGCGAATGTCACTGTGCTACACTCTGTGTCAGTCTCATGTCACGTATTGCTCCACACAGTCTGTCTCTGTCCTTCAGTCGACTGTACACCTGCTGAGATAAGTTTCTAAAGCAATGCTCAGTTGAACCAGACAGTGAAACAAATATCACTAGCTGGAGTAATGCAGTTAATTCCATTACATTTCATATTTTCTCATTTAATAAATGTTAATCATTTCTATCATGGTGATTACACTGACATATTTAAATTGGTGTTCCTGTTTTTATCGTGTTTTTCGTACCCAACATTAAAACATACACCTGACAGAATCGATGCAGAATCTGTATTTTTTATTGTGAACTTACTAAGTAATTTCTTCTAAACTTCAAGACATTTTCTCTATATAATTATCTAACTTGTGCTCTGGGAATTGTTGACAGGTCCATAATTCCCGTGACGGCCTTGTGTTTCATGTGATTTATGTTTACAAGTAAATATTGTTGTTGTATAAGTTTGGCTATATAGATTAAACTGCTCAAAGTTAGAGGTATAAAACTGCCTCCAACAGTGGTGGTATTATACTGTCTCCACCTGTGGTGGTGCAATAGCACCAATGGGGCTATCATAACCCCGGTTGTCTTTATATCACTGCATAATAGCACCAGTGGTGCTAGTATAATGCTGTTTCTAGCAGGGGGTAGACAGGAAGCACTGGATCAACCATATATGCTGCTCACAGGATTGGAAAATATAACCAGAAAAAGGTTGTTTGATCACTTAGAGAAGACGGATGTTGTTATATAAGATCAACTGTGTGACCGTTTTGGTTTAGCTCTTATCTTGATTATAATAATAATACTACATAATACTACATACAACCAGCATAGGTTTAAGGTAAGTTAAACGCTGCCTCATTAACCTACTGGAGTTCTGTGACAGAATGACAGAAATCAATCAAAAAAGGTAAGGACGGGTTGCCTGCATGTTGCTGGACTGCAGTACATCATTTGACACCACTCCAATAGAGACTGATACGCAAATCAGAGGAGCCAGCAAAGATATGAGGTAAAGTACTACAGTGTATCAAGCAATACTTAACGAACAGACGACAAAGGGTGATAGTAAGGGCCTACCCTTACTATGGTACAGTATAACAAGTGGGGTTCCCCAAGAATCAAGACTGGGACCATTACTGTTCTTAGCATGTGTAAAGGACTCGCCATAGGGGACTGAATTTCATTTACTTTTGTTCGTTGATTATATTAAACTAGTGAGGATAATAAGAGCGGGGACTATAGAGAGAGAGGCTTCAGGAAGACTTGGACAAGCTTCAGGAGAGGTTCAGACAAGTGATTACACGAGCTTAGGGTCTTTACCTTTACATGAAATATAATGCTAATATAGAAACAGTATTGCTGAGGAAAGAAGTTTTTGATGAGTGATGGTGAGTGGGAGGGAGAGTGGGAAGAAGCAAGCCGAGTGTGAGGACAAGAGTGCTGGGTGGTGATGAGTGGTGATGAGTGCTGAGAGAGTGTCAAGACAGAGTCAGCTTGAGAGAGTAAGGGCCAACCATGTGAGGGCCACCATCACTTCCTGCCGCTGCTGGCTCTCTTCGCCTCGGGTTTTCAAACCAGCGCCAGCGCCGTGGTGGTGTTGGCCAGGTATTGATCCCACCCACTGCCACCCAGAGCCACCCAGAGCCACCCACAGCTACAGCAGCAGCTCGGCCAGAGTGGAGGGGGACCCAGCACGCCCCACATCCACCCACCGACACTTGATGCTTGTGTACAGGGCCAGACCTTGTCACAGTCACCACCCACGAGCCTCGAGGCTCTCGGCTCCAGCTTCATAGAAGAAGTAAAGTATATGTTTACCGCGTCTCCTTGGCTCATATCCTCAGCTTCAAGTCTGGCGTCAACTTCGGGAACTTTGAGGCTTTCTACCTGGAGAGAAAATTCTGTTATAGGCATAGAAATAAGAGGAATATGCTACACTTCCCTGGGGCTGAGATGAAGGGTGGTAGTGATAGTAGTAGTCAAAGATGGTAGTAGTGGTGGTGAAGGTAGTAGTGATAGTAGTGGTTAAGAGTGGTAGTAGCGGTGGTGAAGGGTAGTAGTGATAGTAGTGGTCAAGGGTGGTAGTAGAGGTGGTGAAGGGTAGTAGTAATAAATAGTGGATGGTAGATAGTCAAGAGGTTGGATAAAAAAAATCATGTTAGGTTATGAGAAACAGTTTATTATGTGGCGGCGACTGAGGGGAAGTATAGGACCCTTCAAGGAAGGGACCTCCATGCTGGTGAGGGGAAGTATAGGACCCTTCAAGGAAGGGACCTCCATGCTGGTGAGGGGAAGTATAGGACCCTTCAAGGAAGGGACCTCCATGCTGGTGAGGGAAGTATAGGACCCTTCAAGGAAGGACCTCCATGCTGGTGAGGAAGTATAGGACCCTTCAAGGAAGGGACCTCCATGCTGGTGAGGGGAAGTATAGGACCCTTCAAGGAAGGGACCTCCATGCTGGTGAGGGGAAGTATAGGACCCTTCAAGGAAGGGACCTCCATGCTGGTGAGGGGAAGTATAGGACCCTTCAAGGAAGGGACCTCCATGCTGGTGAGGGGAAGTATAGGACCCTTCAAGGAAGGGACCTCCATGCTGGTGAGGGAAGTATAGGACCCTTCAAGGAAGGGACCTCCATGCTGGTGAGGAAGTATAGGACCCTTCAAGGAAGGGACCTCCATGCTGGTGAGGGGAAGTATAGGACCCTTCAAGGAAGGGACCTCCATGCTGGTGAAAGGTACGTGATCCATGTAAATTAAGGTATCCCTTCACTTCCTCTGATCAACTCTGATTGCCTTCTATTCCCCAGGCGCTGCATGGCCCCTACGGGATACAGCGAGGAGTTCCTTGTCAACCACAGGTCGGCTATATATATATAGTATATATTATATATATATATATATATATATATATATATATATATATATTATACCGAGGTTTATCTCTTTTGATGCTGGTGAGGGGTTCTTGATCTAAGGAACTGGATCTGTGCTCCATTTCCTTCAATCGAGTCTGAAAAAACTTTCAGTCTCCCCAGGAGCTATGCTATCCTTATGGGTTTATCGCTCCCCGTGAAAGTAGTAAAAAATAATAATAATAATAATCAGTGTGTGTACGTCAAGAGGTATTAGTTACCAGTTAAACGCACTTGTCGATAGACACCTGTACTGTGTGTGTGTGTGTGTGTGTGTGTGTGTGTGTGTGTGTGTGTGTGTCAATCCCCTGAGAATATGCAGTAATCCCTTTATTACATATTAAAGTAATCATGACTGGTGGTGAGGAGCCTTGATAACCCCGGTGTAGCTGATAGGCTTTAACCTCGATTAACCAACTTAACTTAGTTATCACAGCCTTGTTAATTAAGACGTGTTCTATGAAGCTCTGTGTTAGAATAACTGAAAATCATGTGGCCAGAATAACTCTGGGGAAATCATCTAAGTTAGCGTTGGTAATGTAAATGTGATTAATTTGTGATTAGCCTGACGGAAACGAATCTAACTGTCTCTCTCTCTCTCTCTCTATCTCTCTCTCTCTCTCTCTCTCTCTCTCTCTCTCTCTCTCTCTCTCTCTCTCTCTCTCTCTCTCTCTCTCTCTCTCTCTCTCTCTCTCTCTCTCTCTCTCTCTCTCTCTCTCTCTCTCTCTCTCTCTCTCTCTCTCTCTCTGCCCTCCTTCTCCTCCATTAAGATAGCATTTTTTTTATCAACTAAGAACGATGATCAGGTGAGAGATGAATGTCTTGTGTATCAACATGTTCAGGAATGAAATGTGAGAGTTCTGAAGAGCAATAAGATGGTCAGGTGGAGATGATGTCAGATGAATAACGATGGGTCAGGTGAAGGTAATGTCAGGTGAATAACGATGGGACAGGTGAAGGTGATGACAGGTGAATAACGATGGGTCAGGCGGAGGTGATGTCATGTTAGTACAAGTGAAGGTGCTTTGGGGACCAATAATGCAGAGCAAGCCAGTCGTGAACCCAACAAGCCAGTCGTGAACCCAACAAGCCAGTCGTGAACCCAACAAGCCAGTCGTGAACCCAACAAGCCAGTCGTGAACCCAGCAAGCCAGTCATGAACCCAACAAGCCAGTCGTGAACCCAGCAAGCCAGTCATGAACCCAGCAAGCCAGTCGTGAACCCAGCAAGCCAGTCGTGAACCCAACAATCCTGTTGTTAACCCAACACGTCAGTCGTTAACACAACATGCCAGTCGTGAACCCAGCAAGCCAGTCGTGAACCCAACAAACCAGTCGTGAACCCAGGAAGCCAGTGCACTAACCACTGGGTTAGAACACTCCCCCTCAGTTGGTCGATCACACTCGTGTCATCAACATTTCGTAAGTTATTCACAACTCTGTGACCAAACATCAGTATGATCCCAGCAGTAATTTAAGTCTTCAGAGTTAATTATGCCTTGTAATTATGGATATGTTGTGGTAATTAGTTGGATGAGCAAAGTTTCTCGAATGATCACACAGACTCAGGGAATAATTTCGACGTTTCATCCTTAAAATTATAATATAAAGTTAGAACTCAAAATTTTTTCACCTATTTTTGTCCAAAAATATTTTTTTTCGCCTCAACATCTTTTTTTTTATAGCATTCCCTGCCACCACCACTGCCACCTCACCCCTTCCCCTCTCTTACCCCTCCCCCTCTCTTACCCCTCCCCCTCTCTCCCTAGTTTAAAAAAAAAAAATCCCATCTTTTTTCCTTTGAAAGTTCTGGAGTTTTAAAACTTTTCGTAAAAAAAAATTGAAATATACCTATTTCAATTTGCCTATTTTCAATTTGTTTCAATATGTCTATTGCAGCAAAGCATGCGTGTTCACCTGGTCTTCACACAACACCTGGTCAACCACAGGAAGTCATTAGTGTTCACGCAACATTTGGTCAACCACAGGAAGTCATTAGTGTTCACACAACACCTGGTCTATCACAGCAAGTCATTAGTGTTCACACAACACCTGGTCAACCACAACAAGTCATTAGTGTTCACACAACACCTGGTCTATCACAGCAAGTCATTAGTGTTCACACAACACCTGGTCAACCACAACAAGTCATTAGTGTTCACACAACACCTGGTCAACAATAGCAAGTCATTAGTGTTCACACAACACCTGGTCAACCACAACAAGTCATTAGTGTTCACACAACACCTGGTCAACCACAGCAAGTCATTTCGAGTTAATCTTTCATATTCTTGAAAACAAACTGGAAGAAATTTTTAACTTCTTAAATGCCGAATAACTGTGAGCCTCTATGCTCAGTAAAGCAGCCGCTGTAGGCGACAATCCTCAGTAAAATATATTACAAAAAAAAATCCGGGGATGGTTTTCTCCCAGGTAACATCTGCGAGGCAAAGTAAATAAACTGGAAGATATTACGGAATAAATTTTGTGACCTGGGAGTCCAGCGTGAGGCCACAACAACATACAGAAGGTTGGTGGTGGGTCAGACAGGATCCAGGAGGCTGGTGGTGGGTCAGACAGGATCCAGGAGGCTAGTGGTGGTTCAGACAGGATCCAGGAGGCTAGTGGTGGGTCAGACAGGATCCAGAAGGCTGGTGGTGGGTCAGTCAGGATCCAGAAGGCTGGTGGTGGGTCAGACAGGATCCAGGAGGCTGGTGGTGGGTCAGACAGGATCCAGGAGGCTGGTGGTGGGTCAGACAGGATCCAGGAGGCTGGTGATGGGTCAGACAGGATCCAGGAGGCTGGTGGTGGGTCAGACAGGATCCAGGAGGCTGGTGATGGGTCAGACAGGATCCAGGAGGCTGGTGATGGGTCAGACAGGATCCAGGAGGCTGGTGATGGGTCAGACAGGATCCAGGAGGCTGGTGGTGGGTCAGACAGGATCCAGGAGGCTGGTGATATGTCAGACAGGATCCAGGAGGCTAGTGATGGGTCAGACAGGATCCAGGAGGCTGGTGATGGGTCAGACAGGATCCAGGAGGCTGGTGGTGGGTCAGACAGGATCCAGGAGGCTGGTGGTGGGTCAGACAGGATCCAGGAGGCTGGTGGTGGGTCAGACAGGATCCAGGAGGCTGGTGGTGGGTCAGACAGGATCCAGGAGGCTGGTGATGGGTCAGACAGGATCCAGGAGGCTGGTGATGGGTCAGACAGGATCCAGGAGGCTGGTGATGGGTCAGACAGGATCCAGGAGGCTGGTGGTGGGTCAGTCAGGATCCAGGAGGCTGGTGGTGGGTCAGACAGGATCCAGGAGGCTGTGGTGGGTCAGACAGGATACAGGAGGCTGGTGGTGAGTCAGACAGGATCCAGGAGGCTGGTGGTGGGTCAGACAGGATCCAGGAGGCTGGTGGTGGGTCAGACAGATCCAGGAGGCTGGTAGTGGTTCAGACAGGAGGCTGGTGGTGGGTCAGACAAGATCCAGAAGGCATGTGGTGGGTCAGACAGGATCACGGAGGCTGGCGGTGGGTCAGTCAGGATCCATTAGGCTGGTAGTGGTTCAGACAGGAGGCTGGTGGTGGTTCATACAGGATCCAGGAGACTGGTGGTGGGTCAGTCAGGATCCAGGAGGCTGGTGGTGGGTCAGACAGGATCCAGGAGGCTGGTGGTGAGTCAGACAGGATCCAGGAGGCTGGTGGTGGGTCAGACAGGATGCTGATGGTGGGTAAGACAGGAGGCTGATAGTGGGTCAGACAGGATCCATGAGGCTAGTGGTGGGTCAGACAGGAGGCTAGTGGTGGGTCAGACAGGATCCAGGAGGCTGGTGGTGGGTCAGACAGGATCCAGGATGCTGGTGGTGGGCCAGACAGGATCCAGGAGGCTGATAGTGGGTCAGACAGGATCCATGAGGCTGGTGGTGGGTCAGACAGGAAGCTGGTGGTGGATCAGACAGGATCCAGGAGGCTGGTGGTTGGTCAGACAGGGTCCAGAAGGCTGGTAGTGGGTCAGACAGGATCCAGGAGGCTGGTGGTTGGTCAGACAGGGTCCAGAAGGCTGGTAGTGGGTCAGACAGGATCCAGGAGGCTGGTGGTGGGTCAGACAGAATCCAGGAGGCTGTTGGTGGGCCAGACAGCATTTAGAGGGAGGGTGGTGGGCCAGACAGCATTTAGAGGGAGGGTGGTGGGCCAGAGCACATGGCATTGCGGATCTGTTGTCAGAGAGCTTATACGAACGGAGTGTCAGAAGCAGCACGCACCTGGCTCCTCTTATTTCAGGAATACAGCAGGCACACTGGCTCTCTTACTGTCAGGAATACCAGCAGGCACACTGGCTCTCTTACTGTCAGGAATGCCAGCAGGCACACTGGCTTACTTAGTATCAGTCACACTGCTCTATACTAGACTATACAGCCTGCATACCTATCTCTAACTAATATCAGTCCTTCTAGTACTTAACTAGTACCAGTCCTTCTAGTACTTAACGAGTACCAGTCCTTCTAGTACTTAACTAGTATCAGTCACACTGCCTGCCTATTACACTAGTACCAGTCACACTACCTACCTACTACACTAGTACCAGTCACACTACCTGCCTACTACACTAATACAAGACACACTACCTACCTACTACACAAGTACCAGTCACACTACCTACCTACTACACTAGTACCAGTCACACTACCTACCTACTACACTAGTACCAGTCACACTACCTGAATACTACACTAGTACCAGTCACACTACCTACCTACTACACTAGTACCAGTCACACTACCTGCCTACTACACTAGTACCAGTCACACTACCTACCTACTACACTAGTACCAGTCACACTACCTGCCTACTACACTAGTACCAGTCTCACTACCTGCCTACTACACTAGTACCAGTCACACTGCCTACCTACTACACTAGTACCAGTCACACTACCTACCTACTACACTAGTACCAGTCACACTACCTGAATACTACACTAGTACCAGTCACACTATCTGAATACTACACTAGTACCAGTCACACTACCTGCCTACTACACTAGTAAAGTTACACTTACCTCGCTACCACACCTGAGAAGCCTAGGTAAGCTACTCATTGTCAGTGCTGTCGACGTTTTCACCTTAGCTATAAGATTGAACCGATGTAGCAATCTTTCCCTCCGGTACATTGGCTCCATCAACCATTGCAATATTTGCTGCGATACCTCGGTAGTGGTGGTGTGTATATGTCCGTGTTACACGAGGACATCAAATGTTGCAACTTAACATGGTAAAAACAAATTGAGGTTTATTTGAAGGTCTGGTGTGAGTTGCCTCATGTTTTCTTTTATTTTAACTAAAGTTGAATATGTTGAGGTCAATTGATCATGACAGCTGCACGCTGCTGATGAAGCTGGGTGTGTCAGGTCACGAACGGACATGCCTTCATCACTTTACCTAGATATATACACTGGATATGGTATATACAAGGTATATACGTATATATATATATATATATATATATATATATATATATATATATATATATATATATATATATATATATATATATATATATATATATATATATATATATATATATATATATATATATTATATATATATATATATATATATATATATGTATATGTCGTGCCGATTAGGTAAAACTGGTCAATTAGCAAGAACTCATCTAAAATTAAGTAATTTATAAAATTTTCTCTTATACGTTTAAAGATATATTTTTTTCATTTATATTAATGTAAGAATTTATAATTTTGTACCAAGAGAAACTTTGAAAACCTACCTAACCTTATTACAACAAGCGCAATTTAATTTAGCCTAACCCAACTAAATATATTTTAGATACGTTAACATTAATTTAATAATAAACAAACACAATTAAATATATATTTTTCGTTATGTTCAGAATGATTTGGGCGAAATTATTGCATACACAAATTTTCACTTGTCTTATATGGCAAGATGAGCGTTGCTATTTAAGCCAAAATCGCAAGTTTTACCTAATCGGCACGACATATATATATATATATATATATATATATATATATATATATATATATATATATATATATATATATATATATATATATATATATATATATATATATATTATATATATATATATATATATATATATATATATATATATATATATTCCAAGTACGTAGTATATACCTTGCATATACCCTGTAATCCCAAAAATCATCGACTTGTCGTCACAGCTTCTAGATTAGCTTATCCGTAGCAACAAAGAGCACTAAACCAGTTGGGAACGCACGGCACCAGCATAGTGAGAGTCAACAGAGTCTGATCCAAGAGAGGGAAGGGTAGCTTAAAATCCTGGGATCAAAAACTCTTCACCAGCACCGTGGGTTGCCCCCGGAAATGTGTCGGTCATGTCACTCTTGGTAATGTCTGTCAAAGTCATAACGTCACATCACACATCGCCATGATGGCGAGTTATTAACCCCAGACATGATCGATATTCTTGGAGACTGTATAGTGATGAAATGCACTACTGCATACACCTGTATTTGAAGTGCTCAAGGTGACAGGACCGAAACGTGCTCAATAAAGGTGTTCTAAGTGAATATATTTATGTCCCTTTCGCTCTAGTTGTCAGTATGTGTTGAATTCTTGCCACAGATACCACGATCAAATTTGGAGAGTTTTCTTATACCGCCTGATTCCACCGGGGTTCCCTCATACCTGGAGTTATCTCATACCTCCTGATACCACCTGGGTTCCCACATACCTGGAATTATCTCATATCTCCTGATACCACTGGGATTCCCTCATACCTGGAGTTATCTTATACCTCCTGATTCCACCGGGGTTCCCTCATACCTGGAGTTATCTCATACCTCCTGATACCACCGGGGTTCCCTCATACCTGGAGCTATCTTATACCTCCTAATACCACCGGGGTTCCCTCATACCTGGAGTTATCTCATACCTCCTGATACCACCTGGGTTCCCACATACCTGGAGTTATCTCATACCTTCTGATTCCACTGGGATTCCCTCATACTTGGAGTTATCTTATACCTCCTGATACCACCGGGGTTCCCTCATACCTGGAGTTATCTTATACCTCCTGATACCACCGGGGTTCCCACATACCTGGAGTTATCTCATACCTCCTGATTCCACTGGGATTCCCTCATACCTGGAGTTATCTTATACCTCCTGATACCAATGGGGTTCCCTCATACCTGGAGTTATCTTATACCTCCTGATACCACCGGGGTTCCCTCATACCTGGAGTTATCTCTTACCTCCTGATACCACCAGGGTTCCCACATACCTGGAGTTATCTCATACCTCCTGATACCACCGGGGTTATCACATACCTGGAGTTATCTTATACTTCCTGATACCACCGGGGTTCCCTCATATCTGGAGTTATCTTATACCTCCTGATACCACCGGGGTTCCCTCATACCTGGAGTTATCTTATACCTCCTGATACCACCGGGGTTCCCTCATACCTGGAGTTGTATTAATATTGGTAGAATTACCGACAATATGTCAAGTAAAAGGACACAAATGTGCAAGTTGATTGTTCTACCTTATTGTATTACTACTACTACTACAACTTATATCACTACTACTTCTACCACCACTAGTATTACACCTCACTCTGAGCATATATATACACCCTCTGTGTCCATGTATGGTTTGTAACGGCTTGACAAAGCTCCTGGAGAGCGAAACGTTGCCACAATAAAATGTCACATTAGTTGCATTTGTGTCCTTTTACTTAACATACCTGGAGTTATCTTATACCTCCTGATACCACCTGGGTTCCCTCATACCTGGAGTTAACGTATGCCTCCTGATACCACCGGGGTTCCCTCATACCTGGAGTGTATACACATCTTCATAATAATAGACATAGCCACAAGATAATTTACATACACTGTGGGTGTATATTCACTGTGGGGAGATTAAGCCACCATTGGAGTACCAGTGTTAGCTATAAGACATTAAGCCACCACTGATGTACCAGTGTTGGCTATAAGACATTAAGCCACCACTGGAGTACCAGTGATGGGTATCAGAGATTAGGTCGTCATTGATGTATCGGTGTAAGTTTTTTCCATCCCATTTACAGGGGCGACTCTAATACCCCACCACCATTGTTAACATTCCTGGCATTTCTCCCAGGGGCAGCGACTGGTCTGCTCGCCGACAGCGACGCGACTGTAAACACAGTCTGGGTTTTTTAAAGTGATAGCCAGGGTGCTGAGTCTGCCATGCTGAATTGTGGCAGGGAATATCCGAGCTGGCAGTAGACGGAAGCACCAGTATTGGTCAAGACTCGGTGGAGGGAGCATCACCCCGTCCCAGGCTTCTAAACACCACTACCTCTTTCACTCGACTCCGAAGTCACTCTGACCAGTTTGTGTTTAGTGAATGTGGTTTGTTGATGCTGCTGCTGTGTGAGATGCTAGACCACATTAATTCCTGAAATAAGAGTGCCATGGGCGAGTGTTGTGATGGATAGGATAATAACAAATTTATTTCTTAGCATATTCTGCTTCACGCGGATGGATAGCTGGTGACAACAGCTTTAAAGGAAAGGCAATAAAGAGGAGAATAAGCAGCTCGATGTAAGGAAGGAAGGACTGAAGCATGGAGATGGATGTAGGAAAGTGTCTCACTAGAGCGGGATGCAACAGTGATGACTGGCAAGGATTCCTGCCGTGTGGTGGCCAGAGTGTGATGACTCTACACAGTCTGATCACTCACCTCAGTTAACTCGCTCCACTCAATTCCCTCTCTGAATTAAGTGGAATTTAGCGCCCACACACACCGGTTACATCACAGTGAACATCGCCAGTCTGGTGCACAACATCCGCCGCTGACCACAAATAACGTCGATCTTAATTGAATATTAGGGAAGATACGAAGCAAAGAGATAATGTTTATTTCTCAAACGTTTGTTAAAAGCGCTTGATGTTATTAGTAGCAGGCAACTCTTTACAACCCCTAAGTTGCTTATGTATGATTTACCAATGTACGGAAATACATGAGGTGTGTGTGTGTATGTGTGTTTTTTTTACATACGTGCCATGAATTTATTTCATTAAAACACTAAGATCCTGGTGACCTCCGGTTCGTTATACAGTGGTCATTACACGAGTGACAAAATACGTAATATGGAATTTCAGTGAGGTGTATATAATGAATCTCTGGCAGATGCGAGGTGTGAATGACTCGCTGCTCGTGTTGATACCCAACTTCATTTTCTGAAACCATAAATTTGCCAGAATTTGTAAAGTTGTGGGAGACAAAAACACAGAAAGTTGTTGACAAACTGAAAACTGAGTGTTGTTGTTTTTTTAAACAAGGGGAAAGAGTGTAAATAGAGTGACGTCACGGGTCACGTGCTCAGAGAGTCTGGCACCTCCATGTCTCCTGCACTCTAGGTGAGTACACACATGTCACTTGCACTCTAGGTGAGTACACACACGTCACTTGCACTCTAGGTGAGTACACATATATCACCTGCACTCTAGGTGTACTCACCTAGTGTCTGTGTGTATGTGTCTGCCTCATGACCTTGAGAACGTACATGGCCATCTGGAGTACATTTACCTCAGTTGCTAAGCACCTGCCTGTCTATGTCCTGGGGGCAGCCTGGACACCTGCCTGTGTCCTGGGGGCAGCCAGGACACCTGCCTGTGTCCTGGGGCAGCCAGGACACCTGTCTGTGTCCTGGGGGCAGCCTGGACACCTGCCTGTGTCCTGGGGGCAGCCTCGACACCTGCCTGTGTCCTGGGGGCAGCCAGGACACCTTTCTGTGTCCTGGGGCAGCCTGGACACCTGCCTGTGTCCTGGGGCAGCCTGGACACCTGCCTGTGTCCTGGGGGCAGCCTGGACACCTGCCTGTGTCCTGGGGGCAGCCAGGACACCTGCCTGTGTCCTGGGGCAGCCAGGACACCTGTCTGTGTCCTGGGGGCAGCCTGGACACCTGCCTGTGTCCTGGGGGCAGCCTGGACACCTGCCTGTGTCCTGGGGGCAGCCTCGACACCTGCCTGTGTCCTGGGGGCAGCCAGGACACCTGTCTGTGTCCTGGGGGGCAGCCTGGACACCTGCCTGTGTCCTGGGGCAGCCTGGACACCTGCCTGTGTCCTGGGGGCAGCCAGGACACCTGTCTGTGTCCTGGCTCACTATTTTACTGCCACATAATCCTGTCAACGAGAGAAATTACCCTATTTTTATTGCTACTCTTTAACCCCTTTACAGAGGAAGGTGCCTTGATGCTGGAGAAGGGTTCTTGATACGAGGAAATGGGAAGGTGCCTTGATGCAGGAGAAGGGCTCTTGATACGAGGAAATGGGAATGTGCCTTGATGCTGGAGAAGGGCTCTTGATACGAGGAAATGGACCTAACGTCTCCCTCCTCCGATCAAACCTGATTATCTAACGGGATTATTCAGTTACTATTTTCTTAAATTTAGCAGAGATGCAGCATCAGGAACGACCTTGAAGATGCTGATCCAAGGGAGATGAGACTATTTATTTATATACACGTATCATTCCCAGGGCGCTGTATGGACCCCTACGGGTTTAGTGCTTCTCCGTAAATATAATTAAAAATAATAATAATATATTGTCGAGAGAGAAAGAGATAGAAATAGAGAGAGATAGGAGAGAGAGAGAGAGAGAGAGAGAGAGAGAGAGAGAGAGAGAGAGAGAGAGAGAGAGGATGATGGGATAAAAAAAAATATTCCAGGTTGGGAAACATTTTGCATTGAATGAATAGCTGAAAAGGATTAGTATGTATGTATCTATGTATGTGTATGTATGTGTGTATGTATGTGTGTGTGTGTGTATGTATGTATGTACGTATGTATGTATGTGTGTGTATGTGTATGTGTGTATGTATATGTGTATGTGTATGTGTGTATGTATGTATGTATGTATGTGTGTATGTATGTATGTATGTATGTATGTATGTATGTATGTGTGTGTATGTATGTATGTATGTATGTGTGTGTGTATGTGTGTATGTATGTGTGTATGTGTGTGTATGTATGTATGTATGTATGTATGTATGTATGTATGTATGTATGTATGTATGTATGTATGTATGTATGTATGTATGTATGTATGTATGTGTGTATGTGTGTGTGTATGTATGTATGTATGTGTGTATGTATGTATGTATGTATGTATGTATGTATGTATGTATGTATGTATGTATGTATGTATGTATGTGTGTGTGTATGTGTGAGTGTATGTGTGTGTGTATGTATGTGTGGGTGTGTGTGAGTATTTGCCCGTGTACTCACTATTTGTACTCACCTACTGGTGGTTGCTGGGGTCGATTCATAGCTCCTGGCCCCTTCTCTTCTCTGATCGCTACTAGGTCCTCTCTCTCCCTGCACCATGAGCTTTATCATACCTCGTCTTAAAACTATGTATGGTTCCTGCCTCCACTACTTCACTTTCCAGACTATTCCACTTCCTGACAACTCTTTGACTGAAGAAATAATTCCTAACATCCCTTTGACTCATCTGAGTCTTCAACTTCCAATTGTTAACACTTGTTTCTTTGTCCCATTTCTGGAACATCCTGTCTATGTCGTTATCATGTCTCCCCTAACCCTCCTGTCCTCTAGTGTCGTTAGGCCGATTTCCCTTAACCTTTCTTCGTAGGACAATCCCCTTAGCTCTGGGACTAGTCTTGTTGCAAACCTTTGCAATTTCTCTAATTTCTTGACGTGCTTATGTGTGTGTACTCACCTAGTTGTACTCACCTAGTTATGGTTGCAGGGGTCGAGTCATAGCTCCTGGCCCCGCCTCTTCACTGGCCGCTATTGGGTCACTCTCCCTGCGCCATGAGCTTCATCATACCTCTTCTTGAAGCTATGAATGGATCCTGCCTCCACTACATCACTTCCCAAGCTATCCCGCTTCTATGTGTGTGTGTAATCATCAAGTAGCGTTTGCGGGGATCGAGACTCAGCTCCTTACACCGCCTCCTAGACTACTTTGAGCGGCATTACTGATTTTTTATATATATACTTGAAGCTGTGTATTGAGTCTGGCTCCACCATTGCCTCACCCGAGTCATTCCACTTTTCAGCCAGCCTGAAACTAAAGAAATACTTCCTGACATCCCCATGGCTCCTCTGTGTCTTCAACACTATGGTGACCTTCACCACGTCCAAGGCTGAGGGGCTGATTACCTCATCTTTTGTATAGTTCCACAGTCTTACCATTATGTCCTTGTATTTGTACTGATGAAGCCACTGGTGGGCGAAACGTCTACAAATAAAGATACCCAGATGTTGCTTATGTGTCTAATTCCTCATCTTGTTTGTGTTGTATACACTGAGAGACATACACCTCTCAGTGTATATATGTACTGAGAGACATACACCTCTCAGTGTATATATGTACTGAGAGACATACACCTCTCAGTGTATATATGTGCTGAGAGACATACATCTCTCAGTGTATATATGTGCTGAGAGACATACACCTCTCAGTGTATATATGTGCTGAGAGACATACACCTCTCAGTGTATATATGTAGTGAGAGACATACACCTCTCAGTGTATATAGTAGTAATACTGATATGTGAGAGACATACACCTCTCAGTGTATATATGTGTGAGAGACATACACCTCTCAGTGTATATATGTAGTGAGAGACATACACCTCTCAGTGTATATATGTGTGAGAGACATACATCTCTCAGTGTATATATGTGCTGAGAGACATACACTCTCAGTGTATATATGTGCTGAGAGACCTACACCTCTCAGTGTATATATGTGCTGAGAGACATACACCTCTCAGTGTATATATGTGCTGAGAGACATACATCTCTCAGTGTATATATGTGCTGAGAGACATACATCTCTCAGTGTATATATGTGCTGAGAGACATACACTCTCAGTGTATATATATGCTGAGAGACATACACTCTCAGTGTATATATGTGCTGAGAGACATACACCTCTCAGTGTATATATGTGCTGAGAGACATACACCTCTCAGTGTATATATGTAGTGAGAGACATACACCTCTCAGTGTATATATGTAGTGAGAGACATACACCTCTCAGTGTATATATGTGCTGAGAGACATACACCTCTCAGTGTATATATGTAGTGAGAGACATACACCTCTCAGTGTATATATGTAGTGAGAGACATACACCTCTCAGTGTATATATGTGCTGAGAGATCGTTTGGAGACATACACTCTCAGTGATATATGTGCTGAGAGACATACACCTCTCAGTGTATATATGTGCTGAGAAGGACATACATCTCTCAGTGTATATATGTGCTGAGAGACATACACCTCTCAGTGTATATATGTGCTGAGAGACATACACCTCTCAGTGTATATATGTGCTGAGAGACATACACCTCTCAGTGTATATATGTGCTGAGAGACATACACCTCTCAGTGTATATATGTGCTGAGAGACATACACCTCTCAGTGTATATATGTGCTGAGAGACATACACCTCTCAGTGTATATATATACAGAGAGACATACACCTCTCAGTGTATATATGTGCTGAGAGACATACACCTCTCAGTGTATATATGTGCTGAGAGACATACACCTCTCAGTGTATATATGTGCTGAGAGACATACACCTCTCAGTGTATATATATACTGAGAGACATACACCTCTCAGTGTATATATGTGCTGAGAGACATACACCTCTCAGTGTATATATGTACTGAGAGACATACACCTCTCAGTGTATATATGTGCTGAGAGACATACACCTCTCAGTGTATATATGTAGTGAGAGACATACACCTCTCAGTGTATATGTGCTGAGAGACATACACCTCTCAGTGTATATATGTAGTGAGAGACATACACCTCTCTGTATATATGTGCTGAGAGACATACACCTCTCAGTGTATATATGTACTGAGAGACATACACCTCTCAGTGTATATATGTGCTGAGAGACATACACCTCTCAGTGTATATATGTACTGAGAGACATACACCTCTCAGTGTATATATGTACTGAGAGA
This sequence comes from Cherax destructor, assembly GCA_009830355.1. Classification (NCBI taxonomy): domain Eukaryota; kingdom Metazoa; phylum Arthropoda; class Malacostraca; order Decapoda; family Parastacidae; genus Cherax; species Cherax destructor. Next base: position 81,321 of record WNWK01001916.1, on the reverse strand, counting down.
CATACACCTCAGTGTATATATGTGCTGAGAGACATACACCTCTCAGTGTATATATGTGCTGAGAGACATACACCTCTCAGTGTATATATGTAGTGAGAGACATACACCTCTCAGTGTATATATGTGCTGAGAGACATACACCTCTCAGTGTATATATGTAGTGAGAGACATACACCTCTCAGTGTATATATGTGCTGAGAGACATACACCTCTCAGTGTATATATGTAGTGAGAGACATACACCTCTCAGTGTATATATGTGCTGAGAGACATACACCTCTCAGTGTATATACACAGAAGGCGTAGAAAGCGGTGTTGCCACATAGAAGCAACTCAGAAAAAATGAAAATTGACGATAGCGTTCAACCCTCCGTCAATCTGTTGTGATTTGATCATTTACAATTCATCAACTGGCTAAATGTCCATCCATGTGTGATGTAAATATTGTTTTTGGGGAAAGTATAGACACTGGTAACATTTACGGCGCCAGGAAACATGAATATGATTTCACTGAAGATGTCTGAAGATGTCTCAAACAGAGGGGAACCCGTACGGGTTTGCAGCAGCCGGGAATGAGATGCTGTGGGATATGATCCAGAGGAGAGAGAGAGAGAGAGATTTTCACCTTTTTTTTTTATTTGCAAAAATGTTTTATCGGTGTTGTGGTGTGTTGGTTGGTTAATGGGGTTTAAATCCTTTCGACTGCACCATGGTCATTAAGGCGGCACTGTGTGTTGACCACCAGACAACAATATTCACTTCCCTAAAATATGGATTAAAATAAACTCTCAGTATATATACGCTGAAAGACACCTCCTTCAGTATATATACTGCTCTCAGTATATATATACTGTTTTCAGTGTATATATCCTGCTCTCAGTGTATATATCCTGCTTTCAGTGTATATATCCTGCTTTCAGTGTATATATCCTGCTCTCAGTGTATATATCTTGCTCTCAGTGTATATATCCTGCTTTCAGTGTATATATCCTGCTTTCAGTGTATATATCCTGCTTTCAGTGTATATATACAGCTTTCAGTGTATATATCCTGCTCTCAGTGTATATATCCTGCTCTCAGTGTATATATCCTGCTTTCAGTGTATATATCCTGCTTTCAGTGTATATATCCTGCTCTCAGTGTATATATCTTGCTCTCAGTGTATATATCCTGCTTTCAGTGTATATATCCTAATTTCAGTGTATATAGCCTGCTCTCAGTGTATATATCCTGTTCTCAGTGTATATATCCTGCTCTCAGTGTATATATCCTGCTCTAAGTGTATATATCCTGCTCTCAGTGTATATATCCTGATCTCAGTGTATATCCTGCTCTCAGTGTATATATCCTGCTCCCAGTGTATATATCCTGCTCTCAGTGTATATATCCTGCTCTCAGTGTATATATCCTGCTTTCGGTGTATATATCCTGCTCTCAGTGTATATATCCTGCTCTCAGAGTATATATCCTGCTCTAAGTGTATATATCCTGCTCTCAGTATATATATCCTGCTTTCAGTGTATATATCCTGCTCTCTGTGTATATATCCTGCTCTCAGTGTATATATCCTGCTCTTAGTGTATATATCCTGCTCTCAGTGTATATATCCTGCTCTTAGTGTATATATCCTGCTCTCAGTATATATATATATATATATATATTATATATATATATATATATATATATATATATATATAATATATATATATATCCTGCTCTCAGTGTATATATCCTGCTCTCAGTATATATATATATATATATATATATTATTATATATCCTGCTCTCAGTGTATATATCCTGCTCTCAATGTATATATTCTGTTCTCAGTGTATATCCTGCTTTAGTGTATATATCCTGCTCTCGGTGTATATATCCTGCTCTCAGAGTATATATCCTGCTCTTAGTGTATATCCTGCTCTCAGTATATATATATCCTGCTTTCAGTGTATATATCCTGCTCTCAGTGTATATATCCTGCTCTCAATGTATATATCCTGCTCTCAGTGTATATATCCTGCTCTCAGTGCATATATCCTTCTCTCAGTGCATATATCCTGCTCTCGGTGTATATATCCTGCTCTCAGTGTATATATCCTGCTCTCAGAGTATATATCCTGCTCTCTGTGTATATATCCTGCTCTCAGTGTATATATCCTGCTCTCAGTGTATATATCCTGCTCTCAGTGTATATATCCTGCTCTCAGTGTATATATCCTGCTCTCAGTGTATATATCCTGCTCTCAGTGTATATATCCTGCTCTCAGTGTATATATCCTGCTCTCAGTGTATATATCCTGCTCTCAGTGATATATCCTGCTCTCAGTGTATATATCCTGCTCTCAGTGTATATATCCTGCTCTCAGTGTATATATCCTGCTCTCAGTGTATATATCCTGCTCTCAGTGTATATATCCTGCTCTCAGTGTATATATCCTGCTCTCAGTGTATATATCCTGCTCTCAGTGTATATATCCTGCATATTTTGGGTCATTCTTGCAGTAATCACAATGTCTTCTCACTGTAGCTCAATATAAACACACTCCATATAAGTCAGTTAATTATCGACGTAAATATACTTTTTTCTTTCATAGTTCTCTCCCATGGTGAAATAATCATGGCTTCTCTTCTCCTGTCTCTCGAGGATTTCTTGTCTCTCCTTCTCTCTCTCTCTCTCATTAATTTCATCTCTATTCTCTCTTCTCTTTCTCTCTTTTCTCTTCTCTCTCTCTTTACTCTCTCTCTCTCTCTCTCTCTCTCTCTCTCTCTCTCTTCTCTCTCTCTCTCTCTCTCTCTCTCTCTCTCTCTCTCTCTCTCTCTCTCTCTCTCTCTCTCTCTCCCCTTCCTGAGACTCATTGAGAGAGATCCCTGGCTCACCTAAGCTCCTCTACTGCTCTATCTCTGATAATGACTTCGTGATAATGACTCTATCTGTGATAATGACTCTATCAGTAACGAGTACGTCTTTGATCGTTTTTATAGGTGTTAAGCTATACCGACCATTCCTTGATGATGTAGTCTCCATCACCACCACAGTCACCACCACCACAGTCACCACCACCACAGTCACTACCACCACAGTCACCACCACCACAGTCACCACCACCACAGTCACCACCACCACAGTCACCACCACCACAGTCACCACCACCACCACCACCAGTCACCACCACCACAGTCCCCACCACCACAGTCACCACCACCACAGTCACCACCAATACAGTCACAACCACCACAGTCAACACCACTACAGTCACCACCACCACAGTCACCACCACCACAGTCACCACCACTACAGTCACCACCACCACAGTCACCACCACCACAGTCACCACCACCACAGTCACCACCACCACAGTCACCACCACCACAGTCACCACCACAACAGTCACCACCACCACAGTCACCACCACCACAGTCACCACCACCACAGTCACCACCACCACAGTCACCACCACCACAGTCACCACCACCACAGTCACCACCACCACAGTCACCACCACCACAGTCACCACCACCACAGTCACCACCACCACAGTCACCACCACCACAGTCACTACCACCACAGTCACCACCACCACAGTCACCACCAATACAGTCACAACCACCACAGTCAACACCACTACAGTCACCACCACCACAGTCACCACCACCACAGTCACCACCACTACAGTCACCACCATTACAGTCACCACCACCACAGTCACCACCACCACAGTCACCACCACCACAGTCACCACCACCACAGTCACCACCACCACAGTCACCACCACCACAGTCACCACCACCACAGTCACCACCACCACAGTCACCACCACCACATTCACCACCACCACAGTCACCACCACCACAGTCACCACCACCACAGTCACCACCACCACAGTCACCACCACCACAGTCTCCACCACTACATTCACCACCACCACAGTCACCACCACCACAGTCACCACCACCACAGTCAACACCACTACAGTCACCACCACCACAGTCACCACCACCACAGTCACCACCACTACAGTCACCACCACCACAGTCACCATACCACAGTCACCACCACCACAGTCACCACCACCACAGTCACCACCACCACAGTCACCACCACCACAGTCACCACCACCACAGTCACCACCACCACATTCACCACCACCACAGTCACCACCACTACTGCCACCACCACCACAGTCACCACCACCACAGTCACCACCACTACAGACACCACCACCACAGTCACCACCACCACAGTCACCACCACCACTGTCACTACCACCACAGTCACCACCACTACAGTCACCACCAATACAGTCACCACCACCACAGTCACCACCACCACAGTCGCCACCACTACAGTCACCACCACTACAGTCACCACCACCACAGTCACCACCACCACAGTCACCACCACCACAGTCACCACCACCACAGTCACCACCACCACAGTCACCACCACCACAGTCACCACCACTACAGTCACCACCACCACAGTCACCACCACCACAGTCACCACCACCACAGTCACCACCACTACAGCCACCACCACCACAGTCACCACCACCACAGTCACCACCACTTCAGTCACCACCATCACAGTCACCACAACCACAGTCACCACCACCACAGTCACCACCACTACAGTCACCACCACTACAGTCACCACCACCACAGTCAACACCACTACAGTCACCACCACCACAGTCACCACCACTACAGTCACCACCACCACAGTCACCACCACCACAGTCACCACCACCACAGTCACAACCACCACAATTACTGCCACCACAATCACACCACAATCTACAGCACACCTTGTACATGTACCCTTACATCTGTGTCGCATTTGTCACCTGTTTACAGCTGTTTGTACACACCTAGTCTTGGCACCCGTTCCCCGCCTCTTGACAGGTGACCGATTTTACGAATTTCCTGATAGATGCTGTCTAACACAGCGTTTACAGCTGTGTTATACAAATGTTATGACTGTGTTACAAGTGTTACACGTGTCACAAGAACAGAGAAATTTGATAGACTAAATATTTCTAGATTACATGGAAATATTTGATACCTTTGTCTGTATGTAAACTAGAAGAGGTGACAGGAGTATAAGAACTAGTTTTTAAGAGTATTAGCACTGCAGGAGGCTTACTGGCCTATGCTAGGCAAAGCCATAGTGTAGTCGATAGACTTTAAACCCACGTTACCCAACCAGCCGAGCAATCAACCTCAAACCCAACCCTTCCCACTACTTATATGTTTGTCTAATATAGGGCACTGTGCAAGACGTATGTGAAGAGTATCATCGAGTACTCAGCCCCAGTGTAGGACCTTCACCTGATTAGTCATGAATAAAAAGTAGAGGTGATTCAAAGGTTTGCAACAGACTTGTCTCAGAGCTGAGAAGAATTTAGTATGAGGAGAATCTGAGGCAACAACTGGTGTAAAGATACCCAGATGTTGCACATGTGTCTAATTTTCATCTTGTCGGTATTATATACTATTCATGAACAACTGGTGTGATATATATATATATATATATATATATATATATATATATATATATATATATATATATATATATATATATATAATTAAGTGAGTACATTCGCAGTGTGCGGCAACTCAACTCTATTGACAGTGTAAGATTAAGTAACATATGAGAATTTTTAAATTTTTATTGAAGAAACGTTTCACCACACAGTGGCTTCATCAGTCCAATACAGAGTAGAAAGGTGTAAGGAGAGAATGAGTTTGAGGTAATCAGTCCCTCAGCCTGGAATCAATGTGATCAGTCCATCACTCTTGTAGGAAGTACAGCATAGGGCCAGAGAAGTGGCTTATATACTGTAGTCAGGTGTGGTGAAGCAGCAGGAGGCGGGGTCACAGTGGTACCATCCACTTGTGTAAGTCTTCGTCCAAAGGCTGGAGAAGTGTTGAAGAATTCTTTGTATCAAGATCCCATGATGTTGCAGTGTCTGACATGTGATAAATGGTTTTGAAAACCAAAAAGTTGAAGATTGAGACACTTATGCAATACACATACACACACACACACACACACACATACACACACACACACACACACACACACACACACACACACACACACACACACACAAGATTACTAACATGATGTGCAATAAGCGATAAGAAAATCATATTAGGGAGGGCGTGAGGCACACAGTAAGTGAGGTGATCACCAGGAACTGCGAGAACACAACACTGGGAGGCAGGAGGAGGTGCTGAGTGCCACCAGGAACCTGACTCACAGGCTTACTGCCTGCCTCTCTGTCACTATCATAGAGGCATCGTTTCATAGAGGCCTACTACCTGTATGGGCTCAATCACAGACAAGGCTTAACGTAGGTGGGAATGGTTGGTTTTGTGAAGGACCTGACTTGTATGGGCCAGTAGGCCTGCCGCAAGTGTTCCTCAGTTCTTATGTTCTAATGTCTAGGTAAATCTCCTTACACCTGCTGCCCCTTTTTTTCATCCTGGGGAAGAGGACCCTTATTGGGAAAAGCCATACTGCTTGGCTTACATGGGTTATTAACACGCTACGAATACACACACATGTCAGAGTGGGCACCTGTGACGAGTGGAGTTCCACAAGGGTCAGTCCTAGGACCTGTACTGTTTTTCGTATATGTGAATGACATAACGGAAGGGGTAGACTCAGAAGTGTCACTATTTGCAGATGATGTGAAGTTAATGAGAAGAATCAAATCAGTCGAGGATCAGGCAGGACTACAAAGAGACCTGGACAGGCTGCAAGCCTGGTCCAGTAAGTGGCTCCTTGAATTTAACCCTGCCAAATGTAAAGTCATGAATATCGGGGAAGGGCAAAGAAGACCGCAGACAGAGTATAGTCTAGGTGGCCAAAGACTGCAAACCTCACTCAAAGAAAAAGATCTTGGGGTGAGTATAATACCGAGCACATCTCCTGAGGCACACATCAATCAGATAACTGCTGCAGCATACGGGCGGCTGGCAAACCTAAGAATAGCGTTCCAATACCTCACTAAGGAATCATTCAAGACTCTGTATACCATATACGTCAGGCCCATACTGGAGTATGCAGCACCAGTTTGGAACCCACACCTGGTCAAGCACGTCAAGAAATTAGAGAAAGTGCAAAGGTTTGCAACAAGACTAGTCCCAGAGCTAAGGGATTGTCCTACGAAGAAAGGTTAAGGGAAATCGGCCTGACGACACTAGAGGACAGGAGGGTTAGGGGAGACATGATAACGACATATAAAATACTGCGAGGAATAGATAAGGTGGACAGAGACAGGATGTTCCAGAGAGGGGACACAGAAACAAGGGGTCACAATTGGAAGTTGAAGACTCCTATGAGTCAAAGGGATGTTAGGAAGTATTTCTTCAGTCATAGAGTTGTCAGGAAGTGGAATAGCTTAGAAAGCGACATAGTGGAGGCAGGAACCATACATAGTTTTAAGACTAGGTTTGATAAAGCTCGTGGAGCAGGGAGAGAGAGAGAGAGGACCTAGTAGCAATCAGTGAAGAGGCGGGGCCAGGAGCTATGACTCGACCCCTGCAACCACAAATAGGTGAGTACACACACACACACACACACACACACACACACATACATACATACACACTGGAGTGATGGGTCGTGGAGTGAGGGGTCGTAGAGTGAGGGGTCGTGGAGTGAGGGGTCGTGGAGTGAGGGGTCGTGGAGTGAGGGGTCGTGGAGTGAGGGGTCGTGGAGTGAGGGGTCGCAGCTTAAACACTCCAGGTCAAACCTGAGGAAAAAAAAACTGGCGAAGCCTCTTCAATGATTCCTTGACCATGACACTAAGTCTGTATTACCTCTGACAGCAGTGTTGAACACGGGTACTGGTAGACTGACAGCAGTGTTGAACACGGGTACTGGTAGACTGACAGCAGTGTTGAACACGGGTACTGGTAGACTGACAGCAGTGTTGAACACGGGTACTGATAAACTGACAGCAGTGTTGAACACGGGTACTGGTAGACTGACAGCATTGTTGAACACGGGTGCAGGTAGACTGACATCAGTGTTGAACACGGGTGCAGGTGGACTGTCAGCATTGTTGAACACGGGTGCAGGTAGACTGACAGCAGTGTTGAACATGGGTGCAGGTAGAGTGTCAGCAGTGTTGAACACGGGTGCAGGTAGACTGTCAGCAGTGTTGAACACGGGTGCAGGTAGACTGTCAGCAGTGTTGAACACGGGTGCAGGTAGACTGACAGCAGTGTTGAACACGGGTGCAGGTAGACTGGCAGCAGTGTTGAACACGGGTGCAGGTAGACTGACAGCAGTGTTGAACACGGGTGCAGGTAGACTGGCAGCAGTGTTGAACACGGGTGCAGGTAGACTGACAGCAGTGTTGAACACGGGTGCAGGTAGACTGTCAGCAGTGTTGAACACGGGTGCTGCCAGGTGTTCATCAAGTAAGCAAGTAAATAGAACAAAATTCCATGGTCTTGAGGTGCCACACATATGTTAAGGCTACATAAAAGTTACATTACTTGATTCTTCTGAGAAATCACATCTAAAACGCCATCTAAGAATTCATACTGGTGAAAAACTTTTCGAGTGTAACACGTGTTCTGAAACACTTTCTCAAAAATCAGATTTCATTTTTCATGTAGGTGGAAAACATGTGTAGGCAATTTAAGTGAATGTGAGATCTTGTAGTTAAGTTACCCAGAGTTACTGAACAAAAACGCGTCAAACAATATGACTTATTTCCACTGGGTTCCTTAGTTACCCTCCACGACATGTGTATTGTTGCTCTCTCACAATTATATTTCACACATATGGCTTTTCACATCATC
>WNWK01001916.1:55000-67500 GCA_009830355.1 Cherax destructor | reverse complement strand
CCCAGTCACAATCCGGCCTGGGGACAGATACCCCTGATGACCGAGGAAATCGTCCAGGTAATTGCCGCCTGGAGCCACGGACAGCCATCACAACCTGGCTGATAGCTGCCTGAAGTCACTGATAGCCTTCACTACCTGGCTGATAGCTCCCTGAAACCACTGACAGTCCTCACTACCTTTTCTGATAGCTGCATGAAACCACTGACAGCTCTCACTACCTGGCTGATAGCTGCCTGAAACCACTGACAGTCCTCACTACCTTTTCTGATAGCTGCATGAAACCACTGACAGCTCTCACTACCTGGTTGATAGCTGTCTGAAGCTTTCAACAGCTATCACAACATTCTGCATAAGTACTGTCTTCTATAAACATTTCTGCAGTACTCAAGACCTTTCTGTAGTAATAGGTCCATCCTGGCCTGGTCAAGGTGAAAAAAAATCTCCCTGTGAAGTCCTTCAGCCTAGTTCACAAACTGAAAGATGGATAGAGCGCCAACCAAGGGAGTGGTGCATACTCTCAGATGGCAGCAAACCTCTCCCTCGTACAGAGTTCTGCAGCATTTGCTGTCGAGCAAGAGGCGGCGCACCCGAGTCTGGTTGATCAGGCTAGGCCTCCCGGTCCTAGGCCAGGCCTTGTGGGGGGTTGACTCCCAGAAAAGACTGTGGATATGAATGTCGGTAAACATGAAAGGGTCAGATTTCACCCATTTGGTATGTTGTTCATGAAGTGAGATTTACACCACCTTCACTCTCACAGCAGTTTCGAGAGTCTTTCTACTCCCGGAGCCCGGCCATGGGCCAGGCTCGTCTAATGCCTGTGACGGGTTTCGAGAGGTTTTCGCTATTCCTTGCTGTTTAGAGACCATCATTTGTATTTTCTCTTTCCATCTCGATTGTCTCGTTGTGTGTATCCCTCGTCTGTTCCGCCCCTGGAGGGAAATGTGTATTCAAATCGCACATTCCATTTCCCATCCATTTTCCATCCCTTCGCCATACCTTGCGCCGCACTAGCGATGGTGGCTCAGTTGAGAGCCAACTTGGTGGTAGAGAACAGGGATTTGTAATCAATTTACAGCCCGGCTGCCTACTACCCTCCCTTTATCTTTCTTATGTTCACTACACACACACACACACACACACACACACACACAGGAACTCACCACTGGAGAGGTCCTGCTCTCCCTCACATAGCCACACTGGCGTCACCTTCAGCATCCAGGCTGAAGGTGTAGTGGGTCAGCTTGCTCATGGGAAAGCTATATACTTGTCTGTGTATAAAATCTTCACCCAACTCGCACTCTGCATTTGCTGGTGATGTGCTGCTGCTGCTGCTGATGCTGCTGGTACTGATGCTGCTGATGCTGCTGATGCTGCTGATGCTGGTACTGATGCTGCTGCTGCTGATGCTGCTGCTGCTGATGCTGCTGATGCTGCTGCTGCTGGTACTGATGCTGCTGATGCTGCTGATGCTGCTGATGCTGGTGCTGCTGGTGCTGATGATTCTGCTATTGATACTAGTACTTCCTTCTACTATTGCTCCTAGTACTGCTGTTGCTGCTGGTGTGGAAACTGGTCTGGTTCTAGGAACACTTCAGAAGCGCTCTATGGCCGCTAGGGGCGTCACACAATTATTTACATTCTCTGCGTAACTCAAGAATTTTGGTGAACGTAAACTTTGCCGAATAAGTCCAAGTCCAGACGTTCTCTTGGGGAGCTCTGAGCGAACGTTCTGGGTCAGCTTTGAAGCTTGCAAGCTTTGTCTCGAATCAGAGATGAAGCTTTTCCACAGAGAACTGGTTTATTGGCTGGCTTCATTAGGTTTGAAGTCTATCGATTACACGAAGGTCATTAAGGCTGCATGTTAACTGTTCACTTCTAGTCAAAAATATTTTGACTAGTAGTGAGATATACACCCCTCCCAGTGTATATACACTGAGATATACACCCCTCCCAGTGTATATACACTGAGATATACTCCCCTCCCAGTGTATATACACTGAGATATACACCCTCCCAGTGTATATACACTGAGATATACACCCCTCCCAGTGTATATACACTGAGATATACCCCTCCAGTGTATATACACTGGGGATATACACCCTCACAGTGTATATACACTGAGATATACTCCCCTCCCAGTGTATATACACTGAGATATACTCCCCTCCCAGTGTATATACACTGAGATATACTCCCCTCCCAGTGTATATACACTGAGATATACTCCCCCCCAGTGTATATACACTGAGGATATACTCCCTCCCGTGTATATACACAGGATATACACTCAGTGTATATACACTGAGATTCTCCTCCCAGTGTATATACACTGAGATATACTCCCTCCCAGTGTATATACACTGAGATATACTCCCCTCCCAGTGTATATACACTGAGGGTATACTCCCTCCCAGTGTATATACACTGAGATATACTCCCCTCCAGTGTATATACACTGAGATATACTCCTTTTCCTTTCCCAGTGTATATCACTGAGATATACGTTCCCCAGTGTATATACACTGAGATATACACCCCTCCAGTGTATATACACTGAGATAACTCCCCTCCCAGTGTATATACACTGAGATACTACACGTTCCTCCCAGTGTATATACACTGAGATATACACCCCTCCCAATGTATATACACTGGAGATATACACCTCCCAGTGTATATACACTGAGATATACGTTCCTCCCAGTGTATATACACTGAGATATCACCCTCCCAGTGTATATACACTGAGATATACACCCCTCCCAGTGTATATACACTGAGATATACGTTCCTCCCAGTGTATATACACTGAGATATACACCCTCCCAATGTATATACACTGAGAATACACCCCTCTAGTGTATATACACTGAGATATACTTCCTCCCAGTGTATATACACTGAGATATACACCCTCCCAGTGTATATACACTGAGATACACGTTCTCCAGTGTATATACACTGAGATATACACCCCTCCCAGTGTATATACACTGAGATATACACCCCTCCAGTGTATATACACTGAGATATACGTTCCTCTCAGTGTATATACACTACGAGACACCTCAGTGTATATACACTACGAGACACCTCAGTGTATATACACTACGAGACACCTCAGTGTATATACACTACGAGACACCTCAGTGTATATACACTACGAGACACCTCAGTCTACCTACCTACCTGGAGGGCATTCCGGGGCCCGGTCTATGACCAGGCCGCGAGATACACATCATTTATATACACTACGGGACACCTCAATGTATATACACGAGATACACATCATGTGTACATACTACGAGATATACATCTCAATGTGTATACTCTACGAGATACACACCTTAATGTGTATACACTACGGGATACACACCTCAGTGTGTTTGTTGGACTACGTGCGGCCAGCAGTAACAGCCTGGTTGATCAGGCCCTGATCCACCAGGAGGCCTGGTCTTGGACCGGGCCGCGGGGGCGTTGATACCCGGAATACCCTCCAGGTAGACTCCAGGCAGGTAATGTGTATACATAACAACATAAGAAAGAAGGAACACTACAACAGGCCTACTGGCCCATGCGAGGCAGGTCCAATTCTCCCACCGACTTAAGCCAATGCCTTGACCTGGTCAGGTCAGTCACATTCACTTAAGGGAGGAGCACGACATCTGACCTAGTAACACAAGCTAGTCAAGTCCAACTCACATCCACTCATGTATTTATCTAACCTATTTTTAAAACTGCACAACATCTTAGCTTGTATAACTGTACTCGGGAGTTTGTTCCACTCATCCACAACTCTATTACCAAACCAGTGCTTTCCTATATCCTTCCTGAATCTGAATTTATCCAACTTAAAGCCATTGCTGCGAGTCCTGTCAATACTAGATATTTTCAGCACGCTATTTACATCACCTTTATTTATTCCTGTTTTCCATTTATACACCTCAATCATATCCTCCCTAATTCTACGTCTTTCTAGAGAGTGCAGATTCAGGGCCCTCAGTCTATCCTCATAGGGAAGATTTCTGATACATGGGATCAACTTAGTCATCCTCCTTTGTACGTTTTCCAGAGCATTTATATCCATTCTGTAATACGGTGACCAAAACTGTGCAGCATAATCTAGATGAGGCCTAACCAAGGATATATAGAGTTGAAGAACAACCTGAGGGATACATACCTCAATGTGTATACACTGCGAGATACACATCTCAGTGTGTATACACTACGAGATACATATCTCAGTGTGTATACAATACGAGATACACATCTCAGTGTGTATACACTACGAGATACACATCTCAGTGTGTATACACTACGAGATACACATCTCAGTGTGTATACAATACGAGATACACATCTCAGTGTGTATACACTACGAGATACACATCTCAGTATGTATACACTACGAGATACACACCTTAATGTGTATATACTACGAGATACACTTCTCAGTGTATATACACTATTGGATACACATCTCAGTACATATACATTTAGATATTGACATGTGAGTATATCACATTGAGAGAGACACCTGTGTGTATACACGTATATATGGATACCTCAGTATACATACACTGCGTGAAATAAGATTAAAGCTTTACTTATGCTTTTCACAGTTACGTGACCTGCCTTACCCGTTACATAGTACACAACAGTGAGCCTTGTGTGGCGGGGGCGTAAGGTACAAATTTGTTTACGTGACTGGCCCAGCATAGCCCGGGGTGCTGGTTAGTAATATATAAACCAAGTTTAATATACTATATATATCGCCTTTTGAAACTCTACCTCAGACAAATTTGAGATAATAGTTGGTGGTAGAGGTTATTTAGTTGGGGTTGTTTGAGGTTGGTTAGTTCTGGATTGAGTGTATGGATGAGAGATATGGATGCTTGTGGCATGTTTATGTGTGACGTCAGGAAGCAGCCATGGCGCTGGTGGAGGCAGAGTTACACATACACGGTCCACAGTGCTGCGCCTAACTTCACTACTCATGAAAAAAATAGCTTGTGGATCACAGCTACCACGTGTGGGGTGTTGTCAGAGCCTGGCCAAGCCTCCATAGTGGGTTTATATTGTAGTGGCTGGCGCGGTGGCAGACAATTTGATGGTTATGACGTCCGTCTATCCTAGAAGAGTGGTACCACACGAACCAAATATTGTTAAGTGTTGGTGTTAAGACTCAAGGCTGTGACGGGAGGATAGGCCGTGACGGGAGGATAGGCCGTGACGGGAGGATAGGCCGTGACGGGAGGATAGGCCGTGACGTGAGGATAGGTGCAGCACACAAGGTGTGTTAATGTGAAGTGTGAGGGAGGGAGGTGAGGCTGCCACACCATACATCTCAAGTGGACCTCACTAAACAGGTTAGTTTTACAAGTCTTCTACACGCTTGTGTTGCTTGGTGAGTTGTGTTGCTTGGTGAGTTGTGTTGCTTGGTGAGTTGTGTTGCTTGGTGAGTTGTGTTGCTTAGTAAGTCAGCTGTGTGGTAGTTACTTTGATATACAGTTATTGTGAGTTAAGGGATGTGAGTAACACCTGTATGTTAGTGGTTGAGATGAGACGGTAGCCTGATGCTCTCTGGTGAACCAGCCGTGATGATGCTCCTGCAACGTTCTTGATTTAAGGCAGTGGAGCTACTTTACTCTTCCTTGGCTCAAATAAGATTACCTTTAATTCCCCAGGTTCTATATATCACGCTTGTACGTAATTACAGCGTTCAACGAGTCTAGTTTATCTTCATTGAACCAAACCTTAGTTCTAAGATCCATATATGGGAGAAAACCTCGGTTCTAAGATCCATATATGGGAGAAAACCTCGGTTCTAAGATCCATATATGGGAGAAAACCTCGGTTCTAAGATCCATATATGGGAGAAAACCTCGGTTCTAAGATCCATATATGGGAGAAAACCTCAGTTCTAAGATCCATATATGGGAGAAAACCTCGGTTCTAAGATCCATATATGGGAGAAAACCTCGGTTCTAAGATCCATATATGGGAGAAAACCTCAGTTCTAAGATCCATATATGGGAGAAAACCTCGGTTCTAAGATCCATATATGGGAGAAAACCTCGGTTCTAAGATCCATATATGGGAGAAAACCTCGGTTCTAAGATACATATATGGGAGAAAACCTCGGTTCTAAGATCCATATATGGGAGAAAACCTCGGTTCTAAGATACATATATGGGAGAAAACCTCGGTTCTAAGATCCATATATGGGAGAAAACCTCGGTTCTAAGATCCATATATGGGAGAAAACCTCAGTTCTAAGATCCATATATGGGAGTAAACCTCGGTTCTAAGATCCATATATGGGAGAAAACCTCAGTTCTAAGATCAATATATGGGAGAAAACCTCAGTTCTAAGATCCGTACATGGGAGAACCAACGTTGTATTAAACACCTGTATCATCGTCTTGGTATTATGTACTTTATCTAAATTGAATGTAGTATTTTTTTTAACTGTCGTTGATATAAACACTTGTTTATCTTACAACACATTGTCTTTAATATAAACCGTCACTCTGGCTCTCTTAAAATGTTTTATAATTTGTTATAGTTTATTACAGTGATAGTGTACGTGTTCGCTCAAGCATGAACAGTGAAGATAATTATGGTAATAACACTGGCAGACGAGTCACAGTAACCGCTACCTGTACCAGCATGTTGTGCCAGCATGTTGTACCAGCATGTTGTACCAGCATGTTCTGTTGTGTTGTAGCAGCATGTTGTACCAGCATGTTGTACCAGCATGTTCTGTTGTGTTGTAGCAGCATGTTGTACCAGCATGTTGTACCAGCATGTTGTACCAGCATGTTGTGCCAGCATGTTGTGCCAGCATGTTGTGCCAGCATGTTGTACCAGCATGTTGTACCAGCATGTTGTACCAGCATGTTGTACCAGCATGTTGTGCCAGCATGTTGTGCCAGCATGTTGTACCAGCATGTTGTACCAGCATGTTGTACCAGCATGTTGTACCAGCATGTTGTACCAGCATGTTGTACCAGCATGTTGTGCCAGCATGTTGTACCAGCATGTTGTACCAGCATGTTGTACCAGCATGTTGTACCAGCATGTTGTGCCAGCATGTTGTACCAGCATGTTCTGTTGTGTTGTACCAGCATGTTCTGTTGTGTTTTACCAGCATGTTGTGTTGTACCAGCATGTTGTGTTGTACCAGCATGTTGTGTTGTACCAGCATGTTGTGTTGTACCAGCATGTTGTGTTGTACCAGCATGTTGTGTTGTACCAGCATGTTGTGTTGTACCAGCATGTTGTGTTGTACCAGCATGTTGTGTTGTACCAGCATGTTGTGTTGTACCAGCATGTTGTGTTGTACCAGCATGTTGTGTTGTACCAGCATGTTGTGTTGTGTTGTACCAGCATGTTGTGTTGTACCAGCATGTTGTGTTGTACCAGCATGTTGTGTTGTACCAGCATGTTGTGTTGTACCAGCATGTTGTGTTGTACCAGTATGGTCTGCTGTGTGTTGTACCAGTATGTTCTGCTGTGTGTTGTACCAGCATGTTCTGCTGTGTGTTGTACCAGCATGTTCTGCTGTGTGTTGTACCAGCATGTTCTGCTGTGTGTTGTACCAGTATGGTCTGCTGTGTGTTGTACCAGCATGTTCTGCTGTGTGTTGTACCAGTATGGTCTGCTGTGTGTTGTACCAGCATGTTCTGCTGTGTGTTGTACCAGTATGGTCTGCTGTGTGTTGTACCAGTATGGTCTGCTGTGTGTTGTACCAGTATGGTCTGCTGTGTGTTGTACCAGTATGTTCTGCTGTGTGTTGTACCAGTATGGTCTGCTGTGTGTTGTACCAGTATGGTCTGCTGTGTGTTGTACCAGTATGGTCTGCTGTGTGTTGTACCAGCATGTTCTGCTGTGTGTTGTACCAGTATGGTCTGCTGTGTGTTGTACCAGTATGGTCTGCTGTGTGTTGTACCAGTATGGTCTGCTGTGTGTTGTACCAGCATGGTCTGCTGTGTGTTGTACCAGTATGGTCTGCTGTGTGTTGTACCAGTATGGTCTGCTGTGTGTTGTACCAGCATGTTCTGCTGTGTGTTGTACCAGTATGTTCTGCTGTGTGTTGTACCAGTATGTTCTGCTGTGTGTTGTACCAGTATGGTCTGCTGTGTGTTGTACCAGCATGTTCTGCTGTGTGTTGTACCAGTATGGTCTGCTGTGTGTTGTACCAGTATGGTCTGCTGTGTGTTGTACCAGTATGGTCTGCTGTGTGTTGTACCAGTATGGTCTGCTGTGTGTTGTACCAGTATGGTCTGCTGTGTGTTGTACCAGCATGTTCTGCTGTGTGTTGTACCAGTATGTTCTGCTGTGTGTTGTACCAGTATGTTCTGCTGTGTGTTGTACCAGTATGGTCTGCTGTGTGTTGTACCAGTATGGTCTGCTGTGTGTTGTACCAGTATGGTCTGCTGTGTGTTGTACCAGTATGGTCTGCTGTGTGTTGTACCAGTATGGTCTGCTGTGTGTTGTACCAGCATGTTCTGCTGTGTGTTGTACCAGTATGGTCTGCTGTGTGTTGTACCAGTATGTTCTGCTGTGTGTTGTACCAGTATGGTCTGCTGTGTGTTGTACCAGTATGGTCTGCTGTGTGTTGTACCAGTATGGTCTGCTGTGTGTTGTACCAGTATGGTCTGCTGTGTGTTGTACCAGCATGTTCTGCTGTGTGTTGTACCAGTATGGTCTGCTGTGTGTTGTACCAGTATGGTCTGCTGTGTGTTGTACCAGTATGGTCTGCTGTGTGTTGTACCAGTATGGTCTGCTGTGTGTTGTACCAGTATGGTCTGCTGTGTGTTGTACCAGTATGGTCTGCTGTGTGTTGTACCAGTATGGTCTGCTGTGTGTTGTACCAGTATGGTCTGCTGTGTGTTGTACCAGCATGGTCTGCTGTGTGTTGTACCAGTATGGTCTGCTGTGTGTTGTACCAGTATGGTCTGCTGTGTGTTGTACCAGTATGGTCTGCTGTGTGTTGTACCAGTATGGTCTGCTGTGTGTTGTACCAGTATGGTCTGCTGTGTGTTGTACCAGTATGGTCTGCTGTGTGTTGTACCAGTATGGTCTGCTGTGTGTTGTACCAGTATGGTCTGCTGTGTGTTGTACCAGTATGGTCTGCTGTGTGTTGTACCAGTATGGTCTGCTGTGTGTTGTACCAGTATGGTCTGCTGTGTGTTGTACCAGCATGTTCTGCTGTGTGTTGTACCAGTATGGTCTGCTGTGTGTTGTACCAGTATGGTCTGCTGTGTGTTGTACCAGTATGGTCTGCTGTGTGTTGTACCAGTATGGTCTGCTGTGTGCTGCTGGCAAGATATGATAGTCTGCCAGTATAACATAATTTGGTACGTGACCTTCTTCTTCCCTCAACAAAGTACTAGTGTTGGAGGTTGCAGAAGCGTCGCTCCAGCAGACTGGTCTCTGACCAGACCTAAACTGGAAATTAAATATTTGAGGAAGAATGTGAAACAATTGGTAAACACAGAGTATAAACCTGGAACCTAAACTTTGCTTCATCCCTCAACTGAAACAGTTTTGGTTTAGCTAGTTTTTTTTTATTTTGCACCAGAACTAACCTAGTAAGTTAACTAAACCTGAATAAAATCTTTGATAAAATTTACGTTATAAAAAATAACTTGAATTACTCGTATCAGAGAATTTGTTATAACTTTGAAGGAGCGGGATTTAGAAGGGAGTTGTTCAGGTAATTATAAGAAGTATAATACTGAACGTTGATTATTATCTTTATCATCATCACGAAGAATCGCCTGGGAAATACAAGAGGTAATTAGAATTAGAGGAAGGGAAGAGTAGTCCTAATTCCTTATATTAATACTGATTAACGGGCATAAAGGCAGCGCCTACCATGAAGGTAAGTGACACATGAGAGTACACCTTGGTAAGTAAGGCTTGATGATGGTAAACCAGTAGTTGTGTGTGCCTCACAGTGATGTGTGTGCCTCACAGTGATGTGTGTGCCTCACAGTGATGTGTGTGTGCCTCACAGTGATGTGTGTGCCTCAGTGATGTGTGTGCCTCACAGTGATGTGTGTGCCTCACAGTGATGTGTGTGCCTCAGTGATGTGTGTGCCTCACAGTGATGTGTGTGCCTCACAGTGATGTGTGTGTGCCTCACAGTGATGTGTGTGTGCCTCACAGTGATGTGTGTGCCTCACAGTGATGTGTGTGCCTCACAGTGATGTGTGTGTGCCTCACAGTGATGTGTGTGCCTCACAGTGATGTGTGTGCCTCACAGTGATGTGTGTGTGCCTCACAGTGATGTGTGTGTGCCTCACAGTGATGTGTGTGCCTCACAGTGATGTGTGTGCCTCACAGTGATGTGTGTGCCTCAGTGATGTGTGTGCCTCACAGTGATGTGTGTGCCTCACAGTGATGTGTGTGTGCCTCACAGTGATGTGTGTGTGCCTCACAGTGATGTGTGTGCCTCACAGTGATGTGTGTGCCTCACAGTGATGTGTGTGCCTCAGTGATGTGTGTGCCTCACAGTGATGTGTGTGCCTCACAGTGATGTGTGTGTGCCTCACAGTGATGTGTGTGTGCCTCACAGTGATGTGTGTGCCTCACAGTGATGTGTGTGTGCCTCACAGTGATGTGTGTGTGCCTCACAGTGATGTGTGTGTGCCTCACAGTGATGTGTGTGCCTCACAGTGATGTGTGTGTGCCTCACAGTGATGTGTGTGTGCCTCACAGTGATGTGTGTGCCTCACAGTGATGTGTGTGCCTCACAGTGATGTGTGTGTGCCTCACAGTGATGTGTGTGCCTCACAATGATGTGTGTGCCTCACAGTGATGTGTGTGTGCCTCACAGTGATGTGTGTGCCTCACAGTGATGTGTGTGCCTCACAGTGATGTGTGTGTGCCTCACAGTGATGTGTGTGCCTCACAATGATGTGTGTGCCTCACAGTGATGTGTGTGCCTCACAGTGATGTGTGTGCCTCACAGTGATGTGTGTGTGCCTCACAGTGATGTGTGTGCCTCACAGTGATGTGTGTGCCTCACAGTGATGTGTGTGCCTCACAGTGATGTGTGTGTGCCTCACAGTGATGTGTGTGCCTCACAGTGATGTGTGTGCCTCACAGTGATGTGTGTGCCTCACAGTGATGTGTGTGCCTCACAGTGATGTGTGTGCCTCACAGTGATGTGTGTGCCTCACAGTGATGTGTGTGCCTCACAGTGATGTGTGTGCTTCACAGTGATGTGTGTGCCTCACAGTGATGTGTGTGCCTCACAGTGATGTGTGTGCCTCACAGTGATGTGTGTGCCTCACAGTGATGTGTGTGCTTCACAGTGATGTGTGTGCCTCACAGTGATGTGTGTGCCTCACAGTGATGTGTGTGCCTCACAGTGATGTGTGTGCCTCACAGTGATGTGTGTGTGCCTCACAGTGATGTGTGTGCCTCACCTTGAAGGTGTGCCAGCTCAGTATTGTTACCTAGTGATTCACTCAACACTTGTAAGACCACATAAACGCTGCCATCAACAACGGCTTATCCACTTTTTGTGACGTTTCTGAAGTGCCTTTCATCGAGTCAATCTGAAATTTTACTACAACATTAAATTGCAATCTTAAATAATATTGGTAGATTATACTAGCTAAAATATTAATTAAAATATATATAAATAAGTTCAGTTAATAAAAGTAATATAATATTCAATTACAAAAGTTACTTTTAACATTATCATTGTTATTTATTCAACACTCAAAACTAAATGAGAATAAAAAATAAAAATCATATTAAATATTTTTGTAGAAATATTACACAAACAACAATTTTATGTAAATTGCAAAATAATACACAATTTTAATAAATAAATCGAAATAATAAATAATAGAATCTTTATTTATACCAGTACATGTACAAGGTATACAGACCATAGCTGACATCAATGACATACTACTATATATAAAGTCCCTTGTTATGCTGAGCATTTCCCGCAAATTAGGTCAGTTTTGTCCCAGGATGCGACCCACACCAGTCCACTAACATCCAGGTACCCATTTTACTGTAAACTACACATTATACCAGTCAGAGTGCTGTAAACTACACATTATACCAGTCAGAGTGCTGTAAACTACACATTATACCAGTCAGAGTGCTGTAAACTACACATTATACCAGTCAGAGTGCTGTAAACTACACATTATACCAGTCAGAGTGCTGTAAACTACACATTATACCAGTCAGTATGCTGTAAACTACACATTATACCAGTCAGAGTGCTGTAAACTACACATTATACCAGTCAGTATGCTGTAAACTACACATTATACCAGTCAGTATGCTGTAAACTACACATTATACCAGTCAGTATGCTGTACACTACACATTATACCAGGCAGTATGCTGTAAACTACACATTATACCAGTCAGAGTGCTGTAAACTACACATTATACCAGTCAGAGTAGTGTAAACTACACATTATACCAGTCAGAGTGCTGTAAACTACACATTA
>WNWK01001916.1:35000-52500 GCA_009830355.1 Cherax destructor | reverse complement strand
ACTGTGGCTCATCCCCAAGGGGAGTGTCAAGAGACGGGGCCAGGAGCCATGCCTCGACATTAACATGTCGTGTGCGAGAGAAGGCAACACACCATCATTAATAAATTCAGTAGTCACCATGAAAGAAGAAATCCCTAATATAATTGTAATTACTTAGTGCAAATAACCACGAAATGATGTTCTACAATGTTGTGAAAGTAAACACTTTAAGTGTGTAAGAGTTGCTAGCGACCTGACGCGCTAGTGACCTGACGCGCTAGTGACCTGACGCGCTAGTGACCTGACGCGCTAGCAACCTGACGCGCTAGTGACCTGACGCGCTAGCAACCTGACGCGCTAGTGACCTGACGCGCTAGTGACCTGACGCGCTAGTGACCTGACGCGCTAGTGACCTGACGCGCTAGTGACCTGACGCGCTAGTGACCTGACGCGCTAGTGACCTGACGCGCTAGTGATCTGACGCGCTAGCAACCTGACGCGCTAGCAACCTGACGCGCTAGTGACCTGACGCGCTAGTGACCTGACGCGCTAGTGACCTGACGCGCTAGCAACCTGACGCGCTAGTGACCTGACGCGCTAGTGACCTGACGCGCTAGTGACCTGACGCGCTAGTGACCTGACGCGCTAGTGATCTGACGCGCTAGCAACCTGACGCGCTAGTGATCTGACGCGCTAGCAACCTGACGCGCTAGTGACCTGACGCGCTAGTGACCTGACGCGCTAGTGACCTGACGCGCTAGTGACCTGACGCGCTAGTGACCTGACGCGCTAGTGATCTGACGCGCTAGCAACCTGACGCGCTAGCGACCTGACGCGCTAGTGACCTGACGCGCTAGTGATCTGACGCGCTAGCAACCTGACGCGCTAGTGACCTGACGCGCTAGCGACCTGACGCGCTAGTGACCTGACGCGCTAGTGACCTGACGCGCTAGTGACCTGACGCGCTAGTGACCTGACGCGCTAGTGATCTGACGCGCTAGCAACCTGACGCGCTAGTGATCTGACGCGCTAGCAACCTGACGCGCTAGTGACCTGACGCGCTAGTGACCTGACGCGCTAGTGACCTGACGCGCTAGTGACCTGACGCACTAGTGATCTGACGCGCTAGCAACCTGACGCGCTAGTGATCTGACGCGCTAGCAACCTGACGCGCTAGTGACCTGACGCGCTAGTGACCTGACGCGCTAGTGACCTGACGAGCTAGTGATCTGACGCGCTAGCAACCTGACGCGCTAGCGACCTGACGCGCTAGTGACCTGACGCGCTAGTGACCTGACGCGCTAGTGACCTGACGCGCTAGTGACCTGACGCGCTAGTGATCTGACGCGCTAGCAACCTGACGCGCTAGTGACCTGACGCGCTAGCGACCTGACGCGCTAGTGACCTGACGCGCTAGTGACCTGACGCGCTAGTGACCTGACGCGCTACCGACCTGACGCGCTACCGACCTGACGCGCTAGCGACCTGACGCGCTAGTGACCTGACGCGCTAGTGACCTGACGCGCTAGTGACCTCACTGTTACAAAGCGCATCTCCCAACCCGAAACGCAGGCAATGTGCTAGAAAATTTGAAGATGTGTACAACATACACCGTCTATGTATATATAACAACGTCAGAAGCCGTGATCAGTGACGAGAGACAGTCATTACCTCAACTGTCAGAGTGAGAGACAGTCATTACCTCAACTGTCAGAGTAACACAAGCAGTCAGAAGAAAGACTATCAAAAGTTTAATTAGTGTGGATAGTAGAGAGAGAGAGAGGGGGGGGTTCGCTGCCCCCAGAGGGCGTCGACCCCCCTGGGGATTGGAGAAAATTTCTCCACAACCTCAGTAGTGATCAGCAGTGTGAACAATAGCTAGGAGAGTCTGAAGCCAGACTGTCAAAGGCTTAAGACATGAAAGCCGCAGTGCAGTGTAGAGTACAAAGTGTTTAAAGAGAGCGGCTTTCACAGCCACCTTGGCTTGTCTAGAGCAAAGAGGACATCATAACGTCCACATAAAACCAAGGCCACAAAAACAAGTTCCAGAATAGTAACACAAAGTCAAGACCAGTTTAGAACAGGTGTGTGAATTTGTCGATGTTGTAAGAGTCTTCACACGTCCAAGTGCCTCTCGAGAAGGACTTCCTGGCCAGTGCCAAGTTTGCCCACCAGGTAAACACTGGTCACCTTATTACCAGAGGTGATGTGCCCTCAGGCAACACCACCGGTAATTAAGCAGTTAAAATCACTGATGTACGTACTATTTACTCACTGGCGACCTCCCTCACTTGTTAATGACCTTACTAGTGATGTCACTGGTGAGGTCACTAGTGATCTCACTAGTGACCTCACTAGTTATCTCACTCACTAGCGTGTTTAAGTGTGATAAATGAAGTGAACCAAGGGAAGTATAGAAAGCTTCAGATACCCACAACAATGACTGAGCTAAGTGAAGTAGAACATGTTTATTTAGGACTGATTTATACATGTATATTTTATTCAGCACAGGGATTCGATCCCTGGACCTCAGTGGTGAGAGGAGCGACTCTCACTACTAAGATCCAATGATCGAATCCCCGCACTGAAAAAAAGGTGCAGTAGAACATAATGTTAAGGTGGTTGCTACTATTAAAGCTCGTTAAAAGTAATACAAATATTAGAATATAACAGTGCTATAAGTGGCAGTATTATCACAGCTGATACCAGTGCTGTGTCATCACCAGAGTCATCTGAGCAGACCCTGGCACCGCCCACGTGTGTCTGGTACCCTGTACCTGCTGCATGCCCGGGGCACCTAGCGTACCCTGTACCTACTGCTGGACGAAGTTATGTACAAACTGATGGTCAGGTTCCTCTAATATCTCTTCTCCGGTCCCCTCAAGGAAGGTTCCTTGATGCTGGTGAGGGACTCTTGATCTAGGGAATTGGATCTCTGCTGCAGTTCCCTGAATTGAGCCTGAATACCTTCCATAATCCCCCCCACATGCGCTGTATAATCTTATGGGTTTAGCGCTCCTCCCATGATTATAATTATAAATATTTCTTCTCCATGATGGCTGTCTTGGTGAAATAGTTCACCTTGGGCTTCTGTTTCACACAAAGTGTACATGTTAGACCAAACTGGCATGGTGCCAGTTAACTGGTATGGTGCCAGTTAACTGGAAAATGGCAAATGTAATACCTATTTTCAAAGCGTGTGACAGGTCCTTAGCTTCGAACTATAGACCAATAAGCCTAACCTCCATAGTGGGAAAATTTATGGAATCAATAATTGCCGAGGCAATTCGCATCCATCTTGAAAAGCATAAATTAATCAACGAATCTCAGCACGGTTTTACAAAAGGGCGTTCCTGCCTTACAAATTTAATAACTTTTTTCACTAAGGTGTTTGAGGAGGTAGATCATGGTAATGAATATGATATTGTGTATATGGACTTCAGTAAGGCTTTTGATAGAGTCCCACATCAGAGACTATTGAGGAAAATTAAGGCACACGGAATAGGAGGAATTTTTTCCTGGATAGAGGCATGGTTGACAAATAGGCAGCAGAGAGTTTGCATAAATGGGGAGAAATCAGAGTGGGGAAGCGTCACAAGTGGTGTTCCACAGGGGTCAGTGTTGGGCCCCTTGTTCACAGTCTACATAAACAACATAGATGAGAGAATAAATAGCGACATAAGCAAGTTTGCCGATGACACCAAAATAGGCCGTCCAATTCATTCTGACGAGGACATTAGAGCACTCCAGGAAGATTTGAATAGACTGATGCAGTGGTCGGAGAAGTGGCAGATGCAGTTTAATATAGATAAATGCAAAGTTCTAAACATTGGACAGGACAATAACCATGCCACATATAAACTAAATAATGTAGATCTTAATATTACTCATTGCGAAAAGGTTTTGGGAGTTCTGGTTAGCAGTAATTTAAAACCAAGACAACAGTGCATAAGTGTTCGCAATAAAGGGAACAGAATCCTTGGCTTCATATCAAGAAGCATAAATAATAGGAGTCCTCAGGTTGTTCTTCAACTCTATATATCCTTGGTTAGACCTCATCTAGATTATGCTGCACAGTTTTGGTCACCGTATTCCAGAATGGATATAAATGCTCTGGAAAACGTACAAAGGAGGATGACAAAGTTGATCCCATGTATCAGAAATCTTCCCTATGAGGATAGACTGAGGGCCCTGAGTCTGCACTCTCTAGAAAGGCGTAGAATTAGGGGTGAATTTAGCGTGCTAAAAATATCTAGCCTAGACAGGACTTTCAGCAATGGCTTTAAGTTGGAAAAATTCAGATTTAGGAAGGATTTAGGAAAGCACTGGTTTGGTAATAGAGTTGTCGATGAGTGGAACAAACTCCCGAGTACAGTTATAGAAGCTAAAACGTTGTGAAGTTTTAAAAATAGGTTAGATAAATACATGAGTGGGTGCGGGTGGGTGTGAGTTGGACCTGACTAGCTTGTGCTACTAGGTCAGATGCCGTACTCCTTCCTTAAGTGAATGTGACCTGATCTGACTAGGTTGGGGCATTGGCTTAAGCCGGTAGGAGACTTGGACTTGCCTCGCATGGGCCAGTAGGCCTGCTGCAGTGTTCCTTCTTTCTTATGTTCTTAAATTGGAAATATGTTTATAAAGGTGAAGTGAAACCTTTGTTGGGCTGTGTAATTACAAGTGTTAGTGATAAGTTACGATGATGATGTGTGATATTGATTTACCACATCTACAGTGTTGTAGTGTGCAGCAGATGTTCCTTATTACAGGTGGGTGAGTGGGTGGGTGGATGGGTGGGTGCAGGAAACAAGATGAGTAATTGGTGGAATGACATGAAATGGGTGGGAAGAGAGAAAAGTTGTCATGTGAAAGTATTTTGGAATGTAAATGGTTGGAGGAAGAGTTGGAAGGAGTGTGTGAGGCGGGAAGTTGAGCGTCCTGCATCATGCACGAGGAAGAGTGTGTGAGGCGGGAAGTTGAGCGTCCTGCATCATGCACGAGGAAGAGTGTGAGCGGGAAGTTGAGCGTCCTGCATCATGCACGAGGAAGATGTGTGAGGCGGAAGTTGAGCGTCCTGCATCATGCACGAGGAAGAGTGTGTGAGGTGGGAAGTTGAGCGTCCTGCATCATGCACGAGGAAGATGTGAGAGGCGGAAGTTGAGCGTCCTGCATCATGCACGAGGAAGAGTGTGAGAGGCGGAAGTTGAGCGTCCTGCATCATGCACGAGGAAGAGTGTGTGAGGCGGAAGTTGAGCGTCCTGCATCATGCACGAGGAAGAGTGTGTGAGGCGGGAAGTTGAGCGTCCTGCATCATGCACGAGGAAAGAGTGTAGGTGGGAAGTTGAGCGTCCTGCATCATGCACGAGGAAGAGTGTGTGAGGCGGAAGTTGAGCGTCCTGCATCATGCACGAGGAAGAGTGTAGAGGCGGAAGTTGAGCGTCCTGCATCATGCACGAGGAAGAGTGTGAAGGCGGAAGTTGAGCGTCCTGCATCATGCACGAGGAAGATGTGTGAGGTGGGAAGTTGAGCGTCCTGCATCATGCACGAGGAAGAGTGTGTGAGGCGGAAGTTGAGCGTCCTGCATCATGCACGAGGAAGAGTGTGAGAGGCGGAAGTTGAGCGTCCTGCATCATGCACGAGGAAGAGTGTGGAGGCGGAAGTTGAGCGTCCTGCATCATGCACGAGGAAAGTGTGAGGCAGGAAGTTGAGCGTCCTGCATCATGCACGAGAAGAGAGAAGTGTCGTAGAAGGGGAGTTGAGTCGTCCTGCATCATGCACGAGGAAGAGTTGTGAGGCGGAAGTTGAGCGTCTGCATCATGCACGAGGAAGAGGTGTGAGGCGGAAGTTGAGCGTCCTGCATCATGCACGAGGAAGAGTGTGTGAGGCGGAAGTTGAAGCGTCCTGCATCATGCACGAGAAGAGTGTGAGGCGGGAATTGAGCGTCCTGCATCATGCACGAGGAAGAGTGTGGAGGGGGAAGTTGAGCGTCCTGCATCATGCACGAGGAAGAGTGTGAGGCGGAAGTTGAGCGTCCTGCATCATGCACGAGGAAGAGTGTGGAGGCGGAAGTTGAGCGTCCTGCATCATGCACGAGGAAGAGTGTGTGAGGTGGAAGTTGAGCGTCCTGCATCATGCACGAGGAAGAGTGTGTGAGGCGGGAAGTTGAGCGTCCTGCATCATGCACGAGGAAGAGTGTGGAGGGAAGTTGAGCGTCCTGCATCATGCACGAGGAAGAGTGTGTGAGGCGGGAAGTTGAGCGTCCTGCATCATGCACGAGGAAGAGTGTGTGAGGCGGGAAGTTGAGCGTCCTGCATCATGCACGAGGAAGAGTGTGTGAGGGGAAGTTGAGCGTCCTGCATCATGCACGAGGAAGAGTGTGAGGTGGAAGTGCGTCCTGCATCATGCACGAGAAGATTGAGTGAATTGACGTCCTGCATCATGCACGAGGAAGAGGTGTGAGGCGGAAGATTGAGCGTCCTGCATCATGCACGAGGAAGAGTGTGTGAGGCGGAAGTTGAGCGTCCTGCATCATGCACGAGGAAGAGTGTGTGAGGCGGAAGTTGAGCGTCCTGCATCATGCACGAGGAAAGAGTGTGAGGCGGAAGTTGAGCGTCCTGCATCATGCACGAGGAAGAGTGTGTGAGCGGGAAGTGAGCGTCCTGCATCATGCACGAGGAAGAGTGTGTGAGGCGGGAAGTTGAGCGTCCTGCATCATGCACGAGGAAGAGTGTGTGAGGCGGAAGTTGAGCGTCCTGCATCATGCACGAGGAAGAGTGTGTGAGTGCGGAAGTTGAAGGATCCTCATCATGCACGAGGAAGTGTGTGAGGGGAAGTTGAGCGTCCTGCATCATGCACGAGGAAGAGTGTGTGAGGCGGAAGTTGAGCGTCCGCATCATGCACGAGGAAGAGTGTGAGAGGCGGAAGTTGAGCGTCCTGCATCATGCACGAGAAGAGTTGTGAGTGGAATTAGCGTCTGCATCATACGAGGAAGAGTGTGAGGCGGAAGTTGAGCGTCCTGCATCATGCACGAGGAAGATGTGTGAGGCAGGAAGTTGAGCGTCCTGCATCATGCACGAGGAAGAGTGTGAGGCGGAAGTTGAGCGTCCTGCATCATGCACGAGGAAGAGTGTGAGGCGGAAGTTGAGGTCCTGCATCATGCACGAGGAAGAGTGTGGAGGCGGGAAGTTGAGCGTCCTGCATCATGCACGAGGAAGAGTGTGGAGGCGGGAAGTTGAGCGTCCTGCATCATGCACGATGAAGAGTGTGGAGGCGGGAAGTTGAGCGTCCTGCATCATGCACGAGGAAGAGTGTGAGGCGGAAGTTGAGCGTCCTGCATCATGCACGAGGAAGAGTGTGTGAGGGGAAGTTGAGCGTCCTGCATCATGCACGAGGAAGAGTGTGAGGGGAAGTTGAGCGTCCTGCATCATGCACGAGGAAGAGTGTGAGAGGCGGAAGTTGAGCGTCCTGCATCATGCACGAGGAAGAGTGTGTGAGGGAAGTTGAGCGTCCTGCATCATGCACGAGGAAGAGTGTGGAGGCGGAAGTTGAGCGTCCTGCATCATGCACGAGGAAGAGTGTGTGAGGCGGGAAGTTGAGCGTCCTGCATCATGCACGAGGAAGAGTGTGTGAGGCGGGAAGATGAGCGTCCTGCATCATGCACGAGGAAGAGTGTGTGAGGCGGGAAGTTGAGCGTCCTGCATCATGCACGAGGAAGAGTGTGTGAGGCGGGAAGTTGAGCGTCCTGCATCATGCACGAGGAAGAGTGTGTGAGGCGGGAAGTTGAGCGTCCTGCATCATGCACGAGGAAGAGTGTGTGAGGCGGGAAGTTGAGCGTCCTGCATCATGCACGAGGAAGAGTGTGGAGGCGGAAGATGAGCGTCCTGCATCATGCACGAGGAAGAGTGTGTGAGGTGGGAAGTGAGCGTCCTGCATCATGCACGAGGAAGAGTGTGTGAGGCGGGAAGTTGAGCGTCCTGCATCATGCACGAGGAAGAGTGTGTGAGGCGGGAAGTTGAGCGTCCTGCATCATGCACGAGGAAGAGTGTGTGAGGTGGGAAGGTGAGCGTCCTGCATCATGCACGAGGAAGAGTGTGTGAGGCGGGAAGTTGAGCGTCCTGCATCATGCACGAGGAAGAGTGTGTGAGGCGGGAAGTTGAGCGTCCTGCATCATGCACGAGGAAGAGTGTGAGGCGGGAAGTTGAGCGTCCTGCATCATGCACGAGGAAGAGTGTGTGAGGCGGGAAGTTGAGCGTCCTGCATCATGCACGAGGAAGAGTGTGTGAGGTGGAAGGTGAGCGTCCTGCATCATGCACGAGGAAGAGTGTGTGAGGCGGGAAGTTGAGCGTCCTGCATCATGCACGAGGAAGAGTGGGGAGGCGGAAGTTGAGCGTCCTGCATCATGCACGAGGAAGAGTGTGTGAGGCGGGAAGTTGAGCGTCCTGCATCATGCACGAGGAAGAGTGTGTGAGGTGGGAAGTTGAGCGTCCTGCATCATGCACGAGGAAGAGTGTGTGAGGCGGAAGTTGAGCGTCCTGCATCATGCACGAGGGAAGAGTAGTGTGAGGCAGGGAAGTTGAGCGTCCTGCATCATGCACGAGGAAGAGTGTGTGAGGCGGGAAGTTGAGCGTCCTGCATCATGCACGAGGAAGAGTGTGAGAGGCGGAAGTTGAGCGTCCTGCATCATGCACGAGGAAGAGTGTGTGGGGTGGGAAGGTGAGCGTCCTGCATCATGCACGAGGAAGAGTGTGGAGGCGGAAGTTGAGCGTCCTGCATCATGCACGAGGAAGAGTGTGTGAGGCGGAAGTTGAGCGTCCTGCATCATGCACGAGGAAGAGTGTGTGAGGCGGAAGTTGAGCGTCCTGCATCATGCACGAGGAAGAGTGTGTGAGGGGAAGTTGAGCGTCCTGCATCATGCACGAGGAAGAGTGTGTGAGGCGGGAAGTTGAGCGTCCTGCATCATGCACGAGGAAGAGTGTGTGAGGCGGCAAGAAGTTGAGCGTCCTGCATCATGCACGAGGAAGAGTGTGTGAGGCGGGAAGTTGAGCGTCCTGCATCATGCACGAGGAAGAGTGTGTGAGGCGGGAAGTTGAGCGTCCTGCATCATGCACGAGGAAGAGTGTGTGAGGTGGGAAGTTGAGCGTCCTGCATCATGCACGAGGAAGAGATGTTGAGGCAGGGAAGTTGAAGCGTCCTGCATCATGCACGAGGAAGAGTGTGTGAGGCGGGAAGTTGAGCGTCCTGCATCATGCACGAGGAAGAGTGTGTGAGGCGGGAAGTTGAGCGTCCTGCATCATGCACGAGGAAGAGTGTGAGAGGCGGGAAGTTGAGCGTCCTGCATCATGCACGAGGAAGAGTGTGTGAGGCGGGAAGTTGAGCGTCCTGCATCATGCACGAGTGATAAACCAACAAACAGTAATAAAAGAAAGTATATAAATAATAGTAGAAAATGTAAGGAACGAGGAAGTAAGAGAAAGTATAAGAATAATCGTGAGATATTTAAGAAACGAAGAAGAGAAAGTATACGAATGTTGATAGAATGTGAATGTTAACATAGGAGGTAAGATGACAAAGTACATACGTAATATAGAAGCCAGTGAAAGAAAAGTGAATGTTTAAACTAAGGAACACATAAAAGTACTTCACGATGCTGTACTTGCATGAAGCGTTAAATACGTATCTGTCAATAAGCGCTGGATGTTGAACAAGCATGCTGTAGTACATAACAATTACTGTACACTGTGCTGACAAACTTTGTACATTGTCTCTATAATAGTTATCTTGTATGATTTGTTGTGCTATTATTAAAGTGGCTTGTGCATAATTGTAGGGAGTGTAAAGTCTGTGGTGTGCCAAGGTGGGGGTTGGGGTGTGGAGGGGGAGGGGGGGCTTTAAGGTTCATCAGCTGGTTAAGTCATAGCCTCGGTTATGACGTCAGCAACCTGGCCATTATTGGCGCAGAGCTGCCGTGTTGGGGCCACCAACACCACCCCAACACCACCACCACCTGGTATTTATAGCGTAATTCATTTGGTAATGCTGCATTGGTGGCACAGAACGTCGCTTGGTGTCCCACACGGTAGCTGTTGCAGGTGTGGGCTGTGGGAGGAGGGGATGAGTGGGGAAAGAGAGGGGCTGCTGTGGGGAGGGATGATTGCTGTGTTGGTAGTTAAAGGTGTGTGTGGGAAGAGAGGGGGCTGTTGTGGGGAGGGATGATTGCTGTGTTGGTAGTTAAAGGTGTGTGTGGGAAGAGAGGGGGCTGTTGTGGGGAGGGATGATTGCTGTGTTGGTAGTTAAAGGTGTGTGTGTGTGTGTGTGTGTACTCACCTAATTTTTCACCTAATTGTGGTTGCAGGGGTCGAGACTCAGCTCCTGGCCCCGCCTCTTCGCTGTCCGCTACTGGGTCTCTGCTCTCCCTGCTCCATGAGCTTTATCATACCTCGTCTTAAAACTATGTATGGTTCCTGCCTCCACTATATCTTTCTCTAGACTATTCCACTTCCTGACTACTCTGTGGCTGAAGAAATGCTTCCTAACATCCCTTTGACTCATCTGAGTCTTCAGCTTCCAGTTGTGTCCCCTTGTTTCTGTGTTCCCTCTCTGGAACATCCTGTCCCTGTCTACCTTGTCGATTCCCCGCAGTATTTTGTATGTCGTTATCATGTCTCCTCTGACCCTTCTTTCCTCCAGTGTTGTTAGTCCTATTTCCCTCAACCTTTCTTCATAGGACAGACCCCTGAGTTGTGGAACTAGCCTTGTCGCAAACCTTTGCACTTTCTCTAGTTTCTTTACGTGCTTGACCAGGTGTGGGTTCCAGACTGGTGCTGCATATTCTAGTATGGGCCTGACGTACACGGTGTACAGTGTCTTGAACGATTCCTTGTTTAGGTAACGGAACGCTAATCTTAGGTTTGCCAGTCGCCCATATGCTGCCGCAGTTATCTGGTTGATGTGTGCCTCCGGAGACGTGCTTGGCGTGTGTGTGTGTGTGTGTGTGTGTGTGTGTGTGTAAGTGTTAGTGTGTGTGTTTGTGTGTGTGTGTGTGTGTTAGTGTTTGTGTTAGTGTGTGTGTTAGTGTGTGTGTGTGTGTGTGTATATGTGTGTATATATGTGTGTGTGTGTGTGTGTTAGTGTGTGTGTGTGTGTGTTATAGTGTGTGTGTGTGTGTATATGTGTGTATATATGTGTGTGTGTTAGTGTGTTAGTGTGTGTGTGTGTGTGTGTTATTGTGTGTGTTAGTGTGTGTGTGTGTTAGTGTGTTAGTGTGTGTGTGTGTGTGTGTGTGTGTATTGTGTGTGTTAGTGTGTGTGTTAGTGTGTGTGTGTGTATATATGTGTGTGTGTGTGTGTTAGTGTGTGTGTGTGTGTGTGGTGTGTATATGTGTGTGTGTGTGTTAGTGTGTGTGTGTGTGTGTGTATATATATATGTGTGTGTGTTAGTGTGTGTGTGTGTGTGTGTGTTAGTGTGTGTGTGTGTGTGTGTATATATATGTGTGTGTGTGTGTTAGTGTTACCATTTTGTCCTAGGCGCATGTCGATTAGACACTAGGCCTGTTGTGTGTGTATATGTGTGTGTGTGTGTGTGCAGGTGTGAGCTAGTATTAACCTAGTGTTATCTTGGTGTTATCTAGCACATTCTCCAGAATTATCAATATAACCTTCATTAAAAATATTTTCCACTCACAATTTAGGGCAAAATTGTTATAGTAATAGTACTTCGGTTTTTCTGTGACTATTTGAACTATTTCCTGGGAATTTCTTAGCTATCACACTTATTACATTCATGAAAGGAGCGTTAAACCCGTAGTGTCGTACAGTGTTTGGGTTAATGTGGGTCATTCAGGGGAGGACAGGTGCAGTTCCTTGAATGAAGGCGACAGGGAAGCTCCCTTGAGGATCTCACTTGTCACTCGTGTCAACATGGTTTTCTCGTGTCTTAAACTGCAATTATTGACAAACATAATTATTCCATGTGGAGTTAACAGTGTTCTAGACAGTTTTCAGTATTCACTTACTGATCTTCAAACTGATTTTTATATCAGGTGATTTGTGTACAAGAACAGTTACTATATTTTAATTTTCTATTTTCACTACCATCTCTTGGACTAGGTGGGTTGTGGTTGAGCAACATACTGCTCACGAGTGAGTCCACCTTGTAGGGTGTTCACTGGGGTGCATCTCATAACATTGTAGCTGGGTCTCTGTAAAGTCTCCAAATGCTACGTTACATTCACGAAAGAAGGCAGTTATAAAAGGGATTATGTTGCTATTGCTTACTTGACGACCTTGCATGCTGACAAAAATGAATGATGTTATATTATGTGTGCTGGGATATTTTTTTTTTATATTGGCTTGAGTGTGATTGCTGTGACAGCCACTGCGTTGGTGCCGTGGCCACCATGGTTATAATCTTGTCATATACTCGTATTGCTGCTCTTCTTCCTCTGTTGGTAATGTCAGAAGTCATTTGCCTTGACTGGTTCCTGTTGAAAGCAAGAGTGTCTGGGGCATATCATAGATTCTTAGCGATTCATGGCATATTTTTGGGTAGTAATGGAGAGAAATATTCACAACAGTGGCTGCAACAATTCACACCTAACCCACATATTGGTTCGTCCTAAATAAATCAGTATACAAATTTATGTAGCTCATGATATATCAATGTTAACAATTCATTATAATTATATCAATGTTTACAGTTCATTATAAGATATCAATGTTAACAGTTCATTATAAGATATCAATGTTTACAGTTCATTATAAGATATCAATGTTAACAGTTCATTATAAGATATCAATGTTAACAGTTCATTATAAGATATCAATGTTTACAGTTCATTATAAGATATCAATGTTTACAGTTCATTATAAGATATCAATGTTAACAGTTCATTATAAGATATCAATGTTTACAGTTCATTATAAGATATCAATGTTTACAGTTCATTATAAGATATCAATGTTTACAGTTCATTATAAGATATCAATGTTAACAGTTCATTATAAGATATCAATGTTTACAGTTCATTATAAGATATCAATATTAACAGTTCATTATAAGATATCAATGTTTACAGTTCATTATAAGATATCAATGTTTACAGTTCATTATAAGATATCAATGTTAACAGTTCATTATAAGATATCAATGTTAACAGTTCATTATAAGATATCAATGTTTACAGTTCATTATAAGATATCAATGTTAACAGTTCATTATAAGATATCAATGTTAACAGTTCATTATAAGATATCAATGTTAACAGTTCATTATAAGATATCAATGTTAACAGTTCATTATAAGATATCAATGTTTACAGTTCATTATAAGATATCAATGTTAACAGTTCATTATAAGATATCAATGTTAACAGTTCATTATAAGATATCAATGTTTACAGTTCATTATAAGATATCAATGTTAACAGTTCATTATAAGATATCAATGTTTACAGTTCATTATAAGATATCAATGTTAACAGTTCATTATAAGATATCAATGTTAACAGTTCATTATAAGATATCAATGTTTACAGTTCATTATAAGATATCAATGTTAACAGTTCATTATAAGATATCAATGTTAACAGTTCATTATAAGATATCAATGTTAACAGTTCATTATAAGATATCAATGTTTACAGTTCATTATAAGATATCAATGTTAACAGTTCATTATAAGATATCAATGTTAACAGTTCATTATAAGATATCAATGTTTACAGTTCATTATAAGATATCAATGTTAACAGTTCATTATAAGATATCAATGTTTACAGTTCATTATAAGATATCAATGTTAACAGTTCATTATAAGATATCAATGTTTACAGTTCATTATAAGATATCAATGTTTACAGTTCATTATAAGATATCAATGTTAACAGTTCATTATAAGATATCAATGTTAACAGTTCATTATAAGATATCAATGTTTACAGTTCATTATAAGATATCAATGTTTACAGTTCATTATAAGATATCAATGTTTACAGTTCATTATAAGATATCAATGTTTACAGTTCATGAGAATGTTTACGTTTAGAAAGGAGTTTAGAACATGTATTTGGGTGATCTTTCTAGTTAATTCATTTTCGACTCCATATCTGCAGACACGGCAAGCATAGTGTTGTGTTGTGTTGCGTTGTTTTGTGTTGTGTTGTATTGTGTTGTGTTGTGTTGTGTTGTATTGTGCTGTGTTGTGTTGCGTTGTGTTGTATTGTGTTGTGTTGTGTTGTGTTGTTTTGTGTTGGTTAACGATCACTAACTATGTCAACACCTGTTATAGCTCATCAGTGTTTAGTCACCGGCTCTACTCACTTGTCCCCTCAAGGAAGGTTCCTTGACGCTGGTGAGGGGCTCTTGATCTAGGGAATTGGATCTGTGCTCCAGTTCCCTGAATTGAGCCTGAATACCTTCCGCATCACCCCCCTCCACGTGCGCTGTATAATCCTACGGGTTTAGCGCTCCCCATGATTATAACAATAATAAATCTACTCACTTGTTCACTTATAGCTATATTTAATTACATATTTTTAGCAATAGTAGCCAGACTAAGATGGTAATGTCTCTTCTTCAGTATTTAATGTTATCTTGTGTATTTTCTGTTGCTTCGTCTATACCTTGATTGTTTAACACGTTTTGTATTGTCACCTGGTTGATTGGTGTGTGTGTGTACTCACCTAGTAGTGTGTGTGTGTGTGTGTGTACTCACCTAGTACTCACCTAGTAGTGTGTGTGTGTGTGTACTCACCTAGTACTCACCTAGTAGTGTGTGTGTGTGTGTACTCACCTAGTACTCACCTAGTAGTGTGTGTGTGTGTGTACTCACCTAGTACTCACCTAGTTGTGTGTGTGTGTGTGTACTCACCTAGTACTCACCTAGTAGTGTGTGTGTGTGTGTACTCACCTAGTACTCACCTAGTAGTGTGTGTGTGCTGTGTACTCACCTAGTACTCACCTAGTAGTGTGTGTGTGTGTGTGTACTCACCTAGTAGTGTGTGTGTGTGTGTACTCACCTAGTAGTGTGTGTGTGTTTGTGTACTCACCTAGTAGTGTGTGTGTGTGTGTACTCACCTAGTACTCACCTAGTAGTGTGTGTGTGAGAGAGAAGGGAGGGGACAGTGATCGTCATCTCAATGGTGTGTGTTGTGTACCAGAACCTAATGTATTGTTTCTATTGTGGTACACCTGTTGTGTTATGTATTCGTCGTATCTACATCTTTGTTTACACTTTGTTTAGTATTCTCAGCTCTTGGCCCCATCTCTTCGCTGCTTGATTCACTCCTAGCTTCGAGAGTCTTATCGTACCTCTTAAAGCTGTGTATGGATCCTTCCTCTACTACTGCACAGTCAAGGTCGTATCTTCGTGTTCGTGTATTCTGTCTCTCGAACAATTTGTCGCTTTCTGCCCCGTCAGTTGGTCTCAGCACTGTGCTTTATCATGTGTTTTCTGGCTGGTCGCTTCCTTACTTGCTGCTGCCTTGTGAACCAACACTTACACCTTTGTGTTGATGTTATTAACGTTGAGAAGGCAGCAGTGATGACATCATCTTCGTTAGTGATGACATCTTTGTTAGGGGTTAGTGATGACATCACTTTTGTTAGAGGTTAGTGATGACATCTTTGTTAGGGGTTAGTGATGTCATCACTTTTGTTAGGGGTTAGTGATGACATCTTTGTTAGGGGTTAGTGATGACATCTTTGTTAGAGGTTAGTGATGACATCTTTGTTAGGGGTTAGTGATGTCATCACTTTTGTTAGGGTTAGTGATGACATCTTTGTTAGGGTTAGTGATGTCATCTTTGTTAGGGTTAGTGATGACATCTTTGTTAGGGTTAGTGATGACATCTTTGTTAGGGGTTAGTGATGACATCTTTGTTAGGGGTTAGTGATGACATCTTTGTTAGGAGTTAGTGATGACATCTTTGTTAGGGGTTAGTGATGACATCACTTTTGTTAGAGGTTAGTGATGACATCTTTGTTAGGGTTAGTGATGTCATCTTTGTTAGGGGTTAGTGATGACATGTTTGTTAGGGGTTAGTGATGACATCTTTGTTAGGGGTTAGTGATGTCATCTTTGTTAGGGGTTAGTGATGACATCTTTGTTAGGGGTTAGTGATGACATCTTTGTTAGGGGTTAGTGATGACATCTTTGTTAGGGGTTAGTGATGACATCTTTGTTAGGAGTTAGTGATGACATCTTTGTTAGGGGTTAGTGATGACATCACTTTTGTTAGGGGTTAGTGATGACATCTTTGTTAGGGGTTAGTGATGACATCACTTTTGTTAGGGGTTAGTGATGACATCTTTGTTAGGGGTTAGTGATGACATCTTTGTTAGGAGTTAGTGATGACATCACTTTTGTTAGGGGTTAGTGATGACATCTTTGTTAGGGGTTAGTGATGACATCTTTGTTAGGAGTTAGTGATGACATCACTTTTGTTAGGGGTTAGTGATGACATCACTTTTGTTAGGGGTTAGTGATGACACGTATAATTTTCCTAAACTCTGGGAATGAAAAATAATCGTGACATCAGTTTTTGTAATTGGAATCAATTACGTATATACTTTTTTATTGGGAGGGGAGAAGGGGAGGAGATAGAGAGGATGAGGGGGGGGGGCTAGGAAGAGAGGGAGGAAGTGGGGAGAAGATGATTAGGGGGGATGAGAGGAGACTTAACATTCACACCATTGTCACCACCATCTCAGAATAGTGTTAGGGTGTTGGTGGCTTCTCCCTCGTGTCTACCTGAGTTTACCTGGCGTGGCTTCCGGAGGTCACTGCCCCCGCGGTCCGGTCCCAGACCAGGCCTCCTGCCTGCTGGCCTGATCCATCAAGCTGTTAATGCCCGCCGCCCGCACTCCAACGTATCCACCACAACCCAGCTGATCAGGAAGTGCTTTGAGGAATCTGTCAAGTTCCCTCCGGAAGACAATAAAGCTGCCTGCACTCTCTTGAAGACAATAAAGCTGCCTGCACTCTCTTGAAGACAATAAAGCTGCCTGCACTCTCTTAAAGACAATAAAGCTGCCTGCACTCTCTTAAAGACAATAAAGCTGCCTGCACTCTCTTAAAGACAATAAAGCTGCCTGCACTCTCTTAAAGACAATAAAGCTGCCTGCACTCTCTTAAAGACAATAAAGCTGCCTGCACACTTGAAGACAATAAAGCTGCCTGCACACTTGAAGACAATAAAGCTGCCTGCACTCTCTTAAAGACAATAAAGCTGCCTGCACTCTCTTAAAGACAATAAAGCTGCCTGCACACTTGAAGACAATAAAGCTGCCTTCACACTTGAAGACAATAAAGCTGCCTGCACTCTCTTAAAGACAATAAAGCTGCCTGCACTCTCTTGAAGACAATAAAGCTGCCTGCACTCTCTTAAAGACAATAAAGCTGCCTACACTCTCTTAAAGACAATAAAGCTGCCTGCACACTTGAAGACAATAAAGCTGCCTGCACTCTCTTAAAGACAGTAAAGCTGCCTGCACCCTCTTGAAGACAATAAAGCTGCCTGCACACTTGA
>WNWK01001916.1:0-25000 GCA_009830355.1 Cherax destructor | reverse complement strand
CTACTAGGTGGTAACAACCACCCAGGGAGGTACTACTAGGTGGTAACAACCACCCAGGGAGGTATACCAGGTGGTAACAACCACCCAGGGAGGTACTACCAGGTGGTAACAACCACCCAGGGGAGGTATACCAGGTGGTAACAGCCACCCAGGGAGGTACTACCAGGTGGTAACAACCACCCAGGGATGTACTACCAGGTGGTAACAACCACCCAGGGATGTACTACCAGGTGGTAACAACCACCCAGGGGAGGTACAACTAGATGGTAACAACAACCTGCCAAAATAAGCTTGAAACGGAAACCTGTAATTGTTTTACACAATGGTAGGATTGTTGGTGTGTTTTACACAATGGTAGGATTGTTGGTGTGTTTTACACAATGGTAGGATTGTTGGTGTGTTTTACACAATGGTAGGATTGTTGGTGTGTTTTACACAATGGTAGGATTGCTGGTGTGTTTTACACAATGGTGGGATTGTTGGTGTGTTTTACACAATGGTGGGATTGTTGGTGTGTTTTACACAATGGTGGGATTGTTGGTGTGTTTTACACAATGGTAGGATTGCTGGTGTGTTTTACACAATGGTAGGATTGCTGGTGTGTTTTACACAATGGTGGATTGTTGGTGTGTTTTCACAATGGTAGGATTGTTGGTGTGTTTTACACAATGGTGGGATTGTTGGTGTGTTTTACACAATGGTAGGATTGTTGGTGTGTTTTACACAATGGTAGGATTGTTGGTGTGTTTTACACAATGGTAGGATTGTTGGTGTGTTTTACACAATGGTAGGATTGTTGGTGTGTTTTACACAATGGTAGGATTGTTGGTGTGTTTTACACAATGGTAGGATTGTTGGTGTGTTTTACACAATGGTGGGATTGTTGGTGTGTTTTACACAATGGTAGGATTGTTGGTGTGTTTTACACAATGGTGGATTGTTGGTGTGTTTTACACAATGGTAGGATTGCTGGTGTGTTTACACAATGGTAGGATTGTTGGTGTGTTTACACAATGGTAGGATTGTTGGTGTGTTTTACACAATGGTAGGATTGTTGGTGTGTTTTACACAATGGTGGGATTGTTGGTGTGTTTTACACAATGGTAGGATTGTTGGTGTGTTTTACACAATGGTGGGATTGTTGGTGTGTTTTACACAATGGTAGGATTGTTGGTGTGTTTTACACAATGGTGGGATTGTTGGTGTGTTTTACACAATGGTAGGATTGCTGGTGTGTTTTACACAATGGTAGGATTGCTGGTGTTTTTTACACAATGGTAGGATTGTTGGTGTGTTTTACACAATGGTAGGATTGTTGGTGTGTTTTACACAATGGTGGGATTGTTGGTGTGTTTTACACAATGGTAGATTGCTGGTGTGTTTTACACAATGGTAGGATTGCTGGTGTTTTTACACAATGGTAGGATTGCTGGTGTGTTTTACACAATGGTAGGATTGCTGGTGTGTTTACACAATGATAGATTGCTGGTGTGTTTTACACAATGGTAGGATTGTTGGTGTGTTTTACACAATGGTGGGATTGTTGGTGTGTTTTACACAATGGTAGGATTGCTGGTGTTTTTTACACAATGGTAGGATTGCTGGTGTGTTTTACACAATGGTAGGATTGTTGGTGTGTTTTACACAATGATAGGATTGTTGGTGTGTTTTACACAATGGTAGGATTGCTGGTGTGTTTTACACAATGGTAGGATTGCTGGTGTGTTTTACACAATGGTAGGATTGCTGGTGTGTTTTACACAATGGTAGGATTGCTGGTGTGTTTTACACAATGGTAGGATTGTTGGTGTGTTTTACACAATGGTAGGATTGTTGGTGTGTTTTACACAATGGTGGATTGCTGGTGTGTTTTACACAATGGTAGGATTGCTGGTGTGTTTTACACAATGGTAGGATTGCTGGTGTGTTTACACAATGGTAGGATTGCTGGTGTGTTTTACACAATGGTAGGATTGTTGGTGTGTTTTACACAATGGTGGATTGCTGGTGTGTTTTACACAATGGTAGGATTGTTGGTGTGTTTTACACAATGGTAGGATTGCTGGTGTGTTTTACACAATGGTAGGATTGCTGGTGTGTTTTACACAATGGTAGGATTGTTGGTGTGTTTTACACAATGGTAGGATTGTTGGTGTGTTTTACACAATGGTAGGATTGTTGGTGTGTTTTACACAATGGTAGGATTGTTGGTGTGTTTTACACAATGGTAGGATTGTTGGTGTGTTTTACACAATGGTAGGATTGTTGGTGTGTTTTACACAATGGTAGGATTGTTGGTGTGTTTTGCTTGTGTCACAAACACTTAACATGACAACTACATATTGCTACTTATACTTACACTTAGTTTATACTACACACGCAGGTGCGTCTTGTGTGTTCTTAAAGCGTTTCTTTCATCTCGAAGGAGAAGTCGCTGAGTAATCTTCCTCCGTAAGCCACGTGTCCTTTAAGGGGAATTACTTCTAAATAAATTACTGAAATGACAAATACAATTTTAAAGGCGGATTCCTTGAATGTTGTGTGGATGTAGTGTGGATGTAGTGTGGATGTAGTGTGAATGTAGTGTGGAGGTAGTGTGGATGTAGTGTGGAGGTAGTGTGGATGTAGTGTGGATGTAGTGTGGAGGTAGTGTGGATGTAGTGTGGAGGAAGTGTGGAGGTAGTGTGGAGGTAATGTGGATGTAGTGTGGATGTAGTGTGGAGGTAGTGTGGATGTAGTGTGGAGGTAGTGTGGATGTAGTGTGAAGGTGGTGTGGATGTAGTGTGAAGGTAGTGTGGATGTAGTGTGGAGGTAGTGTGGATGTAGTGTGGAGGTAGTGTGGATGTAGTGTGACGGTAGTGTGGATGTAGTTTGGAGGTAATGTGGAGGTAGTGTGGATGTAGTGTGGATGTAGTGTGGATGTAGTGTGGATGTAGTGTGGAGGTAGTGTGGATGTAGTGTGGAGGAAGTGCGGATGTAGTGTGGAGGTAGCGTGGAGGTAGTGTGGATGTAGTGTGGAGGTAGTGTGGATGTAGTGTGGAGGAAATTTGTGGATGTAGTGTGGATGTGGTGTGGAGGTAGTGTGGATGTAGTGTGGAGGTAGTGTGGATGTAGTGTGGAGGTATGGTGGATGTTAGTGTGAGGTAGATGTGGATGTGTTTGAGGCAATGTGGAGTAGTGTGGATGTGTGTGGAGGTAGTGTGGATGTAGTGTGGAGGAATGTGGATGTGTGTGGAGGTAGTGTGGAGGTAGTGTGGATGTAGTGTGGATGTAGGTGGAGGTAGTGTGGATGTAGTTTGAGGTAATGTGGAGGTAGTGTGGGGGTAGTGTGGATGTAGTGTAGGTAATGTGGATGTAGTGTAGGTAGTGTGGGTGTGTGGATGTAGTGTGGAGGTAGTATGGAGGTATGTGGATGTAGTGTGAGTAGTGTGGAGGTGGTGTGGATGTAGTGTGGATGTAGTGTGGATGTAGTGTGGAGGTAGTGTGAGGTGGTGTGGATGTATGTGGATGTAGTGTGGATGTAGTGTGGAGGTAGTGTGGAGGTAGTGTGGAGGTAGTGTGGATGTAGTGTGGAGGTAGTGTGGATGTAGTGTGGAGTAGTGTGGATGTAGTGTGGATGTAGTGTGGAGGTAGTGTGGATGTAGTGTGGATGTAGTGTGGATGTATTGTGGAGGTAGTGTGGAGGTAGTGTGGAGGTAGTGTGGATGTAGTGTGGAGGTAGTGTGGATGTAGTGTGGAGGTAGTGTGGATGTAGTGTGGATGTAGTGTGGAGGTAGTGTGGATGTAGTGTGGAGGTAGTGTGGAGGTAGTGTGGATGTAGTGTGGAGGTAGTGTGGAGGTAGTGTGGATGTAGTGTGTAGGTAGTGTGGATGTAGTGTGGAGGTAGTGTGGAGTTGGTGTGGATGTAGTGTGGAGGTAGTGTTGATGTAGTGTGGAGGTAGTGTGGATGTAGTGTGGAGGTAGTGTGGATGTAGTGTGGAGGTAGTGTGGATGTAGTGTGGAGGTGGTGTGGATGTAGTGTGAATGTAGTGTGGATGTAGTGTGAATGTATTGTGGAGGTAGTGTGGATGTAGTGTGGAGGTAGTGTGGATGTAGTGTGGAGGTAGTGTGAATGTAATGTGGATGTAGTGTGCAGGTAGTGTGGAGGTAGTATGGATGTAGTGTGGAGGTAGTGTGGATGTAGTGTGGATGTAGTGTGCAGGTAGTGTGGAGGTAGTGTGGATGTAGTGTGGAGGTAGTGTGGATGTAGTGTGGATGTAGTGTGCAGGTAGTGTGGAGGTAGTATGGATGTAGTGGTGAGGTAGTGTGGAGGTAGTGTGGATGTAGTGTGGATGTAGTGTGCAGGTTGTGTGGAGGTAGTGTGGATGTAGTGTGGAGGTAGTATGGATGTAGTGTGCAGGTAGTGTGGAGGTAGTGTGGATGTAGTGTGGAGGTAGTGTGGATGTAGTGTGCAGGTAGTGTGGAGGTAGTATGGATGTAGTGTGGAGGTAGTGTGGATGTAGTGTGGAGGTAGTGTGGATGTAGTGTGCAGGTTGTGTGGAGGTAGTGTGAATGTAGTGTGAATGTAGTGTGAATGTAGTGTGGAGGTAGTATGGATGTAGTGTGGATGTAGTGTGGATGTAGTATGGATGTAGTGTGGATGTAGTGTGAATGTAGTGTGGAGGTAGTGTGGATGTAGTGTGAATGTAGTGTGGATGTAGTGTGGATGTATTATGGATGTAGTGTGGATGTAGTGTGAATGTAGTATGGATGTAGTGTGAATGTAGTGTGAATGTAGTGTGGAGGTAGTGTGGAGGTAGTGTGGATGTAGTGTGGATGTAGTGTGAATGTAGTGTGGAGGTAGTGTGGAGGTAGTGTGAATGTAGTGTGAATGTAGTGTGGAGGTAGTGTGGAGGTAGTGTGGATGTAGTGTGGATGTAGTGTGAATGTAGTGTGGAGGTAGTGTGGAGGTAGTGTGAATGTAGTGTGGATGTATTATGGATGTAGTGTGGATGTAGTGTGAATGTAGTATGGATGTAGTGTGGATGTAGTGTGAATGTAGTGTGGAGGTAGTGTGGAGGTAGTGTGAATGTAGTGTGAATGTAGTGTGGAGGTAGTGTGGATCTAGTGTGGATGTAGTGTGAATGTAGTGTGGAGGTAGTGTGAATGTAGTGTGGATGTAGTGTGA
Organism: Cherax destructor; assembly: GCA_009830355.1. Taxonomy (NCBI): domain Eukaryota; kingdom Metazoa; phylum Arthropoda; class Malacostraca; order Decapoda; family Parastacidae; genus Cherax; species Cherax destructor. Next base: position 19,833 of record WNWK01001916.1, on the reverse strand, counting down.
ATGTAGTGTGAATGTAGTATGGATGTAGTGTGAATGTAGTGTGAATGTAGTGTGGAGGTAGTGTGGATCTAGTGTGGATGTAGTGTGAATGTAGTGTGGAGGTAGTGTGAATGTAGTGTGGATGTAGTGTGGATGTAGTATGAATGTAGTGTGGATGTAGTGTGGAGGTAGTGTGGATGTAGTGTGAATGTAGTGTGGATGTAGTGTGGAGGTAGTGTGGATATAGTGTGAATGTAGTATGGATGTAGTATGGATGTAGTGTGGATGTAGTGTGGAGGTAGTGTGGATGTAGTATGAATGTAGTGTGGATGTAGTGTGGAGGTAGTGTGGATGTAGTGTGAATGTAGTGTGGATGTAGTGTGGAGGTAGTGTGGATATAGTGTGAATGTAGTATGGATGTAGTGTGAATGTAGTGTGGATGTAGTATGGATCTAGTGTGGATGTAGTGTGAATGTAGTGTGGATGTAGTGTGGATGTAGTGTGGAGGTAGTGTGAAGTTAGTATGGATGTAGTTTGGAGGTAGTGTGGCTGTAGTGTGAATGTAGTGTGAATAGTGTGGATGTAGTATGGATGTAGTGTGGATGTAGTATGGATGTAGTATGGATGTAGTGTGGATGTAGTGTGGATGTAGTGTGGAGGTAGAGTGGATGTCCTGGGGGACAAAATTGACCTAATTTGCTTGAAATGCTCTGCATAATAAGGGGCTTTCTATATAGTAGTATGTCATTGATGTCAGCTAGGCCTGTATACCTTGTACATTATTATTATTATTATTATTATTATTATTTATTATTATTATTATTATTAACAACATGATAATGGTCGAGGAGGAACTGAAGGTATATTATCTCAAGTGATGGGTTACTGGTTAACTTGTGCACCCACAGTATTGTGACTATCAAGTGATGGGTTACTGGTTAACTTGTGCACCCACAGTATTGTGACTATCAAGTGATGGGTTACTGGTTAACTTGTGCACCCACAGTATTGTGACTATCAAGTGATGGGTTACTGGTTAACTTGTGCACCCACAGTATTGTGACTATCAAGTGATGGGTTACTGGTTAACTTGTGCACCCACAGTATTGTGACTATCAAGTGATGGGTTACTGGTTAACTTGTGCACCCACAGTATTGTGACTATCAAGTGATGGGTTACTGGTTAACTTGTGCACCCACAGTATTGTGACTATCAAGTGATGGGTTACTGGTTAACTTGTGCACCCACAGTATTGTGACTATTAAGTGATGGGTTACTGGTTAACTTGTGCACCCACAGTATTGTGACTATTAAGTGATGGGTTACTGGTTAACTTCTGCACCCACAGTATTGTGATTATTATTCTTGTTAATGTATATGTTTCACTCTGTATAAATGAAAGGTTTATACTATTGACAAGTAATGTTGTTGCCACAGCAATATGATTCACGTACAGTAATTTGTGTCTAAAAATATATGAAATATTTTGGTCACGTCTGCTTTGGCATGAATTAAGTCTCCGTTTTCTGTTACAGTGAAGCATTATACTGAGGGAGAACTCTTTTATTTATGTAACACCAACATTCTTTAGGGATTTGCTTGTTTTGTTTTCGCCATTAATCTTAATTTCGCGAATCAAGGCGAATAAAGGATCTTTGTGTTTATAATTGTCAAAATGCTTTCTTGTATGTGACTGGCGGGATACGTCAGTGATCCTTGAGACTGCCTGAAAAGCCTAGGCTCTGGTGGTCTGGTGGCTAAAGCTCTCGCTTCACACGGCGAGGGTCTGGGTTCGATTCCCAGCCAGGGCAGAAACATTGGGCGTGTTTCTTTACACCTGTTGTCTATATTTCCTATCAGTAAAATGGGTACCTGGGTGTTAGTCGACTGGTGTGAGTCGCATCCTAGGACACTGACCTAATCTGCCCGAAATGCTCAGCATAACAAGGGACTTTCTATATACTAGTAGTATGTCACTGATGTCAGCTAGGCCTGTATACCATGTACATGTACTTGTAGTAAATAAATATATTATTATTATTATACCTAGGCATATTATTGGCCATCTTGTAATATCTACTTCATAAAATGTATAATTATAAGTACTACACCCCACCTTGTATATTACTAGAAATAAAGAATTTGAATTTGAATCTTAGAGAACTAAGAAGTCAACAATACATTTTTGGCTTAAAGATTGAGAATATTTGCCCTTTCGAAAAAAAAACTGATGTGATTTATAGCCTATGTTTTAAAACTAATTGGAAATATGGTTTGTGTTGTGACAAATAGACTGTAGTGTTTAGGTTATTTTGTGATTATTTAATATGACAGTAAAAGTAGTTTACGCTAATCATTACAAAATTATTGTTGATAGTACCAAACTAGTGATGATAGTACCGAACTAGTGATGATAGTACCAAACTAGTGATGATAGTAACATACTAGTGATGATAGTAACAAACTAGTGATGTTACTAACATACTAGTGATGATAGTACCAAACTAGTGATGATAGTACCAAACTAGTGATGATAGTACCAAACTAGTGATGATAGTACCAAACTAGTGATGATAGTATCATACTAGTGATGATAGTAACAAACTAGTGATGTTACTAACATACTAGTGATGATAGTACCAAACTAGTGATGATAGTACCAAACTAGTGATGATAGTACCAAACTAGTGATGATAGTAACATACTAGTGATGATAGTAACATACTAGTGATGATAGTAACATACTAGTGATGATAGAAACAAACTAGTGATGTTACTAACATACTAGTGATGATAGTACCCAACTAGTGATGTTAGTAACAAACTAGTGATGATAGTACCAAACTAGTGATGATAGTACCAAACTAGTGATGATAGTACCAAACTAGTGATGATAGTACCAAACTAGTGATGATAGTAACAAACTAGTGATGATAGTAACATACTAGTGATGATAGAAACAAACTAGTGATGTTACTAACATACTAGTGATGATAGTACCCAACTAGTGATGTTAGTAACAAACTAGTGATGATAGTACCAAACTAGTGATGATAGTACCAAACTAGTGATGATAGTAACATACTAGTGATGATAGTACCAAACTAGTGATGTTAGTAACATACTAGTGATGTTAGTAACATACTAGTGATGATAGTAACAAACTAGTGATGATAGTAACGTACTAGTGATGATAGTAACAAACTAGTGATAATAGTAACAAACTAGTGATGATAGTAACATACTAGTGATGATAACATACTAGTGATGATAGTAACAAACTAGTGATGATTATAACATACTAGTGATTATAGTAACAAACTAGTGATGATTATAACATACTAGTGATGATAGTAACAAACTAGTGATGATAGTAACATACTAGTGATGATAGTAACATACTAGTGATGATAATAACATAATAGTGATGATAGTACCAAACTAGTGATGATAGTAACAAACTAGTGATGATAGTACCAAACTAGTGATGATAGTAACATACTTGTGATGATAGTAACAAACTAGTGATGATAATAACAAACTAGTGATGATAGTAACAAACTAGTGATGATAGTACCAAACTAGTGATGATAGTAACAAACTAGTGATGATAGTACCAAACTAGTGATGATAGTAACATACTAGTGATGATAGTAACAAACTAGTGATGATAGTACCAAACTAGTGATGATAGTAACAAACTAGTGATGATAGTAACAAACTAGTGATGATAGTAACAAACTAGTGATGATAATAACAAACTAGTGATGATAGTAACATACTAGTGATGATAGTAACAAACTAGTGATGATAGTAACAAACTAGTGATGATAGTAACATACTAGTGATGATAGTAACATACTAGTGATGATAATAACATACTAGTGATGATAATAACATACTAGTGATGATAGTAACAAACTAGTGATGATAATAACATAATAGTGATGATAATAACATACTAGTGATGATAATAACATACTAGTGATGATAATAACATACTAGTGATGATAGTAACATACTAGTGATGATAATAACATACTAGTGATGATAGTAACATACTAGTGATGATAGTAACAAACTAGTGATGATAGTAACATACTAGTGATGATAATAACATACTAGTGATGATAGTAACATACTAGTGATGATAATAACATACTAGTGATGATAGTAACATACTAGTGATGATAGTAACAAACTAGTGATGATAGTAACATACTAGTGATGATAGTAACATACTAGTGATGATAGTAACATACTAGTGATGATAGTAACATACTAGTGATGATAGTAACATACTAGTGATGATAGTAACATACTAGTGATGATAGTAACATACTAGTGATGATAATAACATACTAGTGATGATAGTAACATACTAGTGATGATAGTAACAAACTAGTGATGATAGTAACATACTAGTGATGATAGTAACATACTAGTGATGATAATAACATACTAGTGATGATAGTAACATACTAGTGATGATAGTAACATACTAGTGATAATAGTAACAAATTGAAACAGTTCTAGTTTTATACTAGATGCTGGTGAAGGCTCTTGGTCCAAGGTATTGGATACATTTTTCCATTTCCTTGTATCGAACCTGATTGCATAATTCCTTACGGGTTTAGCACTTCCACATGAATGTCATAATGTGTTGTTTAGTAACGTGTACAAGTTAACTAATACCTGGTACTGCTATATTCAATTCAAGGTACAAGTTAAGTAGTACCTGGTACTATATTCAATTCAAGGTACAAGTTAAGTAGTACCTGGTACTATATTCAATTCAAGGTACAAGTTAAGTAGTACCTGGTGCTACTGGAATAATGTGTGACACACCCAGTACAACAGTCAGCTGTAACACTAAAACATCTACACAGAGAAACTTTCGTTATTTTCATATTTAAAGCAGAGGGGAAACAATACATGATGGTGGAGATGAGTTGTGATTGTTGCAGTGTTGATGTACTCATGACATGTTCTCACACATACGTGGATGTCATAAGCAAGTCAGGAGTGGTGTACTCTTGGTCAGTTGCTGTGGGACCACGGGGTGTCACCTTGACGAGGTTACTGATACATCCACGGTAATAGCAGCAGTAGAACGGATGTCACAGATGCCTAAAAGAGGGAGGTGAGGAAACTTTTAGGGAGCTTAGTTAAATTTACAGGCTAAGAGCTGTTATCCTACCTCATGGTATTGCAAAGTTCAGCCCTTTATAAGGTACACTAACAACCTTAAGATGTCCCCCACAACACTCCAGTAACATCCACGATACTTCTTTACTCTCAAGTAAACAGAAAAAAAGAGGTGTAGGAATTATTTGCTCATACGTCTTGCCTCCTGAGAATGAACCTGGGACCTTTCGGTTGTAAGTTACTTTGCTACTATGGACTTTATTTACTTCTTGAGAAAAGCAATGTTGTGTTTATTCCCCCTCGTAACTGTACCAAAGCCTCAGTCTGCCAAGAAATATTTCTTTCCTCGTTAAACTATAGTAATTTTAATATTTTTGTGATGTGGACTAATAAGTTTATGGTGATAATGTGTGGTTGTAGTATAAGATGTTTGAGCTCCTCCTAGTGTTACTAGAAGCATCTCTCTAACCAGAGAGTTAGATGAGTGAGATGAGGTGTAATACCTTGTGAGATGTAATGAGCGGCAACATCTTATCTCTACACAAGTTAACAATAAATGAACACAAGTTAACATTTACTCGCTCACACTACTGACATAACAACTATCTAGGGAGGTATTACCAACGTCTCATATAAGTTGCAAATGGAAGGAAGATTGTAAACTTTATGTACTCTTGGCATGATTCCTTATCTTTTATTTTTGTCTTGTAAACACGTAAGATGGCAAATGTATCATACACACGCCTGTTTACACTCACTAGTAACCTATCTTTACTTTCCTATATCTCTTAATAGCTTTATTTATGAAATATTGTCTTGATCTAGGTCTGAAATATTGTCTTTATAATCTAGGAGGTGTGAGGCCGAGTCGCTGGGGCCAGGATACCTGAAATAACAGTGAAAAAGCCCTTTCCCTGAAGGATAAATACTTCTCCTTCAACTCTGCAGATACACGGGAGGGACGGAGGGACGGACGGAGGGAGGGAGGGACGGAGGGACGGAGGGACGGACGGAGGGAGGGAGGGGGGATAGGTGAAGAAAAGAACTGGATGGTCAGTGGTCAGTGGTCACGAGTGGTCGCAGTCCCTGAGTGCTTTGGGAATTAGTGTGGGGGTTAATCATGGCTAGCTGCTGCAGTGTTTTAAAACGTGAGGTTGGAGTGCTGAAGGAGGAGGTCCTGCTTCTCCAGGAGGAATTTAGGAGGCTGAAGGTTCACCTCAATGGGTTTGGAAGTGAGAGTGAGGTCCTGCTTCTCCAGGAGGAAATTAGGAGGCTGAAGGTTCACCTCAAGGGTTTTGGAAGAGAGGGTGAGGTGGCTGCAGTTCTGGAGCGGAATAGGGATACCAGTAGTGAGGTGCAGTCTGCCACTCCCTGCGAGGAGGGTGAAGGGGGGGGAGGAAGAAAAGGCTACCAGGAGTGAGGTGCAGTCCAGCACCTGCTACAAATGGCAAGTGGTTCCCAGTAAAGGCAGGAACATCAAAATAAGGAAAGTTAAGAGAGAAGACTTGAAGGTAGGAAATCGCTTCTCTGTTCTTCAGGATGAGTGTACTCCAGTGGCCAGTGAAGGTAAAGGTACTACTTCCCCAAGTGAAGGTAAGGGTACTACTTCCCCAAGTGAAGGTAAAGGTACTACTTCCCTTGCTAATAGAGGTAAGCGAATTCTTGTGGTAGGTGACTCACAGGTAAGATATATGGACCGTGTTTTCTGTAATAGGAATAAAAAGGTGAGAGAGAGGGTGTGCTTCCCTGGAGCTGGTGTTGGAGACATAGTCAACAGGTTGGATAATATCATGTCAGGTAATGGGAACAAGCCCATTATCTGTCTCAGTGCTGGTGGAAATGATATTGGGAAGGGTAGGAGAGAAGAGCTGCTAGATAAGTACAGGTCAGCTATAGAGCTAATTAAATCCAAGGGAGGGGTCCCAATCATATGTAGCATCTTGCCTAGAAGGGGAGTAGGAAATGAATGGTTGTCTAGGGCAATTGGTGCAAATTGCTGGCTAGACAGATACTGCAAGGAACCTGCAATCCCATTCATTGACAACTGGGACAACTTTTATGGCAAACAAGATATGTATGCAAGGGATGGGGTACATCTCTCTGGTACAGGGGTGGAAGCACTTGCCAACTCGATCGAGAGGGCCATTGCTGACATGCCTAGGATTTTAAACTGATAGAAGATAGAGGTATGGGTGTGTGTGGGAAACAGTCAGTTAGGAACACTAGGGCTGAAAACAGTAAGTGTATAAAAGAAATTCATCATAAAGTTACAAATAAATACAATGGATCAGGTCAGCAAACAAAGGGAGACAGCAGAGGGAAACAAGAGACTAGCTCCCTTAAGGTTTACTATACTAATAGCAGGAGTGTAAGAAATAAGATAGATGAGTTAAGATTAATTGCAAGTGCAGGGAACATAGATATTATTGCTATAACAGAGACCTGGCTCAATCTGAAAGATAGAGAGTTGCATTCTGAATGTCACATACAAGGTTATAAATTATTCCACACTGATAGGGTCAACAGGAAGGGGGGTGGAGTAGCGATGTATGTCAGAGACAATTTAAATTGTTGTGTTAGACAAGATATAAAATTAGAAGCGTCAGCCACTGAATCTCTTTGGTTACAGCTTCTTGAGGGCCGTGTAAAACTTATTTTGGGTGTGATTTACAGGCCCCAAATCTTGATAGGGAGTGCAGTAAACTTCTATGGGATGAAATTCGTAAGGCATCTACATATGAAAATGTTGTGCTAATGGGAGATTTCAACTTTAGACAAATTGACTGGAGCAATTTGACAGGAAATTTAGAGTCAAGTGACTTTCTTGATACGATTCAGGATTGTTTTTTGAAACAGTTTGTGACAGAACCAACTAGAGGAAATAACCTGCTAGACTTGGTTCTTGCCAGCAGGAATCGCTAATTAATAATCTTGAGGTTAATGATGAGCTTGGGGAAAGTGATCACAAATCACTCAGTTTTAATATATCATGGAATTACCCTAATAATTGCAATCAAGTCTCTGTCCCTGACTTCCGCCTGGCTGATTTTGTAGGACTGAAAAATTACCTGGGTAGGCTGAACTGGAATGACCTGACAGTGGGTCAGGTAGGTGGTGATTGCCAATATGACGTTTTCAGAGAATAGTTCTAGCTGCTCAGACAACTTATGTTCCTAATAGGGAAATCAGATCAAACAAAAATGATCCTAAGTGGATGAACAATAGATTAAAACATCTCATTGATCAAAAGAGAGGCATATATAGGCGAATCAAAAGAGGAGAGGGGCAATTAAGTAATCAATACATTCAGTTAAAGAGAGAAATAAAAAAGGGAATAAGAAAAGCAAAAAGAGACTATGAGGTTAAAGTTGCAAGAGAATCGAAGACTAACCCAAAAGGATTTTTTCAGGTATACAGAAGTAAGATTAGGGACAAGATAGGCCCACTCAAAAGTTACTCAGGTCAGCTCACCGTCAGTGATAAGGAAATGTGTAGAATTTTAACACTTACTTCCTCTCAGTTTTTACACAGGAAGATACTAGCGATATTCCAGAAATAATAAATTATGTAGAACAGGACGATAGTAAACTATACACGATTAGGGTCACAAGTGACATGGTCCTTAGACAAATAGATAAATTAAAACCTAACAAATCCCCAGGCCCTGATGAACTGTATGCAAGGGTTCTAAAGGAATGTAAAGAGGAGCTTAGCAAACCTATGGCTAATCTTTTCAACATATCACTGCAAACTGGCATGGTGCCAGATAAGTGGAAAATTGCAAATGTAATACCTATTTTCAAAGCAGGAGACAGGTCCTTAGCTTCGAACTATAGACCAATAAGCCTAACCTCCATAGTGGGAAAATTTATGGAATCAATAATAGCCGAGGCAATTCGTAGCCATCTTGAAAAGCATAAATTAATCAATGAATCTCAGCACGGTTTTACAAAAGGGCGTTCCTGCCTTACAAATTTAATAACTTTTTTCACTAAGGTATTTGAGGAGGTAGATCATGGTAATGAATATGATGTTGTGTATATGGACTTCAGTAAGGCTTTTGATAGAGTCCCACATCAGAGACTATTGAGGAAAATTAAGGCACACGGAATAGGAGGAGAAATTTTTCCTGGATAGAGGCATGGTTGACAAATAGGCAGCAGAGAGTTTGCATAAATGGGGAGAAATCAGAGGGGAAGGTCACAAGCGGTGTTCCACAGGGTCAGTATTGGGCCCCTTGTTGTTCACAATCTACATAAACGACATAGATGAGGGAATAAATAGCGACATAAGCAAGTTTGCCGATGACACCAAAATAGGCCGTCCAATTCATTCAAATGAGGACATTAGAGCACTCCAGGAAGATTTGAATAGACTGATGCATTGGTCGGAGAAGTGGCAGATGCAGTTTAATATAGATAAATGCAAAGTTCTAAATATTGGACAGGACAATAACCATGCCACATATAAACTAAATAATGTAGATCTTAATACTACTGATTGCGAAAAGGATTTAGGAGTTCTGGTTAGCAGTAATCTAAAACCGAGACAGCAGTGCATAAGTGTTCGCAATAAAGCGAACAGAATCCTTGGCTTCATATCAAGAAGCATAAATAATAGGAGTCCTCAGGTTGTTCTTCAACTCTATATATCCTTGGTTAGCCTCATCTAGATTATGCTGCACAGTTTTGGTCACCGTATTACAGAATGGATATAAATGCTCTGGAAAACGTACAAAGGAGGATGACTAAGTTGATTCCATGTATCAGAAATCTTCCCTACGAGGATAGACTTAGGGCCCTGAATCTGCACTCTCTAGAAAGACGTAGAATTAGGGATAAGTGATTGAGGTGTATAAATGGAAAACAGGAATAAATAAAGGTGATGTAAATAGCGTGCTAAAAATATCTAGTATTGACAGGACTCGCAGCAATGGCTTTAAGTTGGATAAATTCAGATTCAGGAAGGATATAGGAAAGCATTGGTTTGGTAATAGAGTTGTCGATGAGTGGAACAAACTCCGAGTACAGTTATAGAGGATAAAACGTTGTGTAGTTTTAAAAATAGGCTAGATAAATATATGAGTGGGTGCGGGTGGTGTGAGTTGGTCCTGACTAGTTTGTGCTACTAGGTCAGATGCCCTGCTCCTTCCTTAATGAATGTAACCTGACCTGGCTGGGTCGGGGCATTGGCTTAGCCGGTGGGAGACTTGGACCTGCCTCGCATGGGCCAGTGGGCCTGCTGCAGTGTTCCTTCTTCTTAATGGTGGTGTTGGAGGGAGGGTGAAGAGTAGGGGGTCAGGAGTATGTTGGAGTGGGGGTTGAGGGTGTGGTGGGGGAGGGAGTGTTGGAGTAGGGGTTGAGGGGTGTGGTGGGGGAGGAGAGTGTTGGTAGGGTTGAGGTGTGAGGGGAGAGTGTTGGTGGGTGGGTGGTGGGAGGTGTTGGTGGTGGGGAGGGAGTGTTGGTGGTTGTGTGGAGGAGAGTGTTGGTGTAGGGGTTGAGTGGTGTGGTGGGGAGGGGAGTGTTGGTGGGGAGGGGAGTGTTGGTGGAGAGGGGAAGGGAGTGTTGGTGGAGAGCAGAGTGGAGTGATGGTGGAAAGCAGAGTGGAGTGATGGTGGAAAGCAGAGTGGAGGATGGTGAAAGCAGAGTGGAGTGATGGAAAGCAGAGTGGAGTATGGAAAGCAGAGTGGAGTTATGGTGGAAAGCAGAGTGGAGTGATGGTGGAAAGCAGAGTGGAGTGATGGTGGAAAGCAGAGTGGAGTGATGGTGGAAAGCAGAGTGGAGTGATGGTGGAAAGCAGAGTGGAGTGATGGTGGAAAGCAGAGTGGAGTGATGGTGGAAAGCAGAGTGGAGGGATGGTGGAAAGCAGAGTGGAGTGATGGAAAGCAGAGTGGAGTGATGGAAAGCAGAGTGGAGTGATGGTGGAAAGCAGAGTGGAGTGATGGTGGAAAGCAGAGTGGAGTGATGGTGGAAAGCAGAGTGGAGTGATGGTGGAAAGCAGAGTGGAGTGATGGTGGAAAGCAGAGTGGAGTGATGGTGGAAAGCAGAGTGGAGTGATGGTGGAAAGCAGAGCGAGCGATGGTGAAAAGCAGAGTGGAGTGATGGTGGAAAGCAGAGTGGAGTGATGGTGGAAAGCAGAGTGGAGTGATGGTGGAAAGCAGAGTGAGTGATGGTGGAAAGCAGAGTGAGTGATGGTGGAAAGCAGAGTGAGTGATGGTGGAAAGCAGAGCGAGTGATGGTGGAAAGCAGAGCGAGTGATGGTGAAAAGCAGAGTGGAGTGATGGTGGAAAGCAGAGTGGAGTGATGGTGGAAAGCAGAGTGAGTGATGGTGGAAAGCAGAGTGGAGTGATGGTGGAAAGCAGAGTGGAGTGATGGTGGAAAGCAGAGTGGAGTGATGGTGGAAAGCAGAGTGAGTGATGGTGGAAAGCAGAGTGGAGTGATGGTGGAAAGCAGAGTGGAGTGATGGTGGAAAGCAGAGTGGAGTGATGGTGGAAAGCAGAGTGGAGTGATGGTGGAAAGCAGAGTGGAGTGATGGTGGAAAGCAGAGTGAGTGATGGTGGAAAGCAGAGTGGAGTGATGGTGGAAAGCAGAGTGGAGTGATGGTGGAAAGCAGAGTGGAGTGATGGTGGAAAGCAGAGTGGAGTGATGGTGGAAAGCAGAGTGGAGTGATGGTGGAAAGCAGAGTGAGTGATGGTGGAAAGCAGAGTGGAGTGATGGTGGAAAGCAGAGTGGAGTGATGGTGGAAAGCAGAGTGAGTGATGGTGGAAAGCAGAGTGAGTGATGGTGGAAAGCAGAGTGGAGTGATGGTGGAAAGCAGAGTGGAGTGATGGTGGAAAGCAGAGTGGAGTGATGGTGGAAAGCAGAGTGGAGTGATGGTGGAAAGCAGTGTGGAGTGATGGAAAGCAGAGTGGAGTGATGATTGTGTGGCCCTACTTTAAGTCACAAGAAGACCATCCTGTGTGATGCAGTATGAAACAAAATCATAACTAGATGTTGATCGTACTACACAACTATGACAGAATGGGAGTGCTTAATTCGTAGGGGATCATGGGAAGAGGAATAGGAGGCAGTCAGATTTGATCGAGGGAAAGAGTTCCAATTCCTTGAAGGGCCATCCTTTCTTAAAATTCTCCTAAAACACACACACTCCCATTCCTTCCTTTCCAAAGACCTCTATGCACAAACCTAGGTTAATTAAGATATCTGATAAGCTTATTGATGTATAATAAGATAAAATATTTTATACCATATAACTGGTTATCAGACAACATTTCATATCTTATTATTCACCAAGTCTTTATTTCATTATAAAGCACAAACTGTTTTGAAACACTCTTATTGTTATACTATAGACTGAACTAATACCAGAAAACTACTTCACCTATGCAATACTGTGCAATACTCGAAGCAATATTTCCCATAAGAAATAATGTAAATCCAATTAATCAGTTCCAGAAACCCAAAAATATTTACCAAAAAAAATACATTTCATTGAGGTTAATTATAGTTTTGCATACACACAACAAACATAGTACAATTATTAATAAATAAATATTTAAATTAACATATAAAATAAAAATTTTACTTACCTTTATTGAAGATTGTTGATGGCATCTGGAAGATAGGAAGGAGGAGTGATGGAGGGCTTAGTGTTTAGAAGGGGAATCTCCCTCCATAAAGACTTCAGGAAGTAAAGCCCTCAATGGGGTTACTTCCCTTCTTTTTCTTTTAATGCCACTAGGATCAGCTTGAGAGTCACTGGACCCCTGTCTCACAAAATAACTGTCGAGTGCTCTGTTTCTGGCACCTGTTTAAGATGTCCCTAAAATGGGACATTGTTTTGTCACTGAACATGTTGCAGAGATGGGTTGTTTCAGTTTGCTCAGGGTGGTATTTCTCCACAAACCTTTGCACAAATCTCCTTAATCTCTGAAGAAGGCACCTCATCCACTCCCTCTTCCTCCTCCTCTGCAAGTTCCTCAGCTGTGGTCTGATACTGTTCCAGATGAAGCTCTTCCAGCTCTTCAGTGGTTAGCTCTTCCCTGCGGTCCTGCACCAACTCTTCCATATCCTCACCACTCACCTCCAACCCCAGGGACTTCCCCAATTCCACAATACAGTCCACAACAGGCAGAGGGTCGGCAGGGTCAGGGTCAGGGTCAGCCTCAAACCCTTCAAAATCCCTCTGTTGGATACAGTCGTCTCCAAGCAGAGTTCAAAGTCCTGGAAGTCACTCCCTCCCAAGCCTTACCTACTAGGCTTATGCAGTTGTAGATATTGAAGTGATTCCTCCAGAACTCTCTTAGGGTCAACTCAGTGTCTGAGGTCACTTCAAAGCACTTTTGAAACACTGCTTTGGTGTACAGTTTTTTGAAGTTAGAAATGACCTGCTGGTCCATGGGCTGGATGAGAGGAGTGGTGTTAGGAGGCAAGAACTTCACTGTGATGAAACTGAAGTCCCTGGACAGCAGGTCTACCAAGTTTGGAGGATGTGCAGGAGCATTGTCCAGTAACAGGAGGCACTTGAGTTCCAATTTATTTTCCAGGAGGTATTTTTTTCACACTGGGGCCAAACTCTTCATGGACCCACTCTTTGAAAATTTGCCTTGTGACCCATGCCCTTTTATTAGCTTTCCACAACACACACAATCTATTCTTGATGACATTGTTTTTCTTGAACACACTTGGATTTTCTGAGTGATACACCAGCAAAATCCCCACTAGCATTAGCACAAAACAAGAGAGTTAGCCTGTCTTTCATAGGCTTGTGTCCTGGCAGTGCCTTTTCCTCCTGCATTATGTAGGTCCTCTTTGGCATTTTCTTTCAAAAGAGGCCTGTTTCGTCACAACTGAACACTTGTTGGGGTTTGAATTTCCTGCACAAAATTTTCAGCCACCCGTTTGTCTGAACTGGCTGCCTCACCATGCTTTAAAACACTGTGTATGCCACTACGCTTCTTAAATCTGTCAAACCAGCCTCTGCTGGCCTTAAAATCACTAAAATCAGCATAGGTTTCAGGCATTTTCTTTACAAGATCGGCATGCAACTGCCTTGCCTTTTCACAAATGATCGTCTCCGAAACACTATCACCCGCTATCTCTTTATCCTTGATCCACACCAGCAACAACTTCTCAACCTCTTAGACTATTTGTGGTCTATTTTTGGTTAGCATATCAACACCTTTTGCAACATCAGGAAAGAAGCGATTGTTGATTTGTTTTTGCCATATATCCTGGCAAGCTCTACAAGTCGCACACCACTCATATTTTTGTACTGTTTCCTTCTTCACGTCTATGGTGTTTCTCACATTCTTTACCACAAGGGTGCCACTAGGAAGTTTCTTTGGGCCCATGGTAGCTTATTTCACAGTCGCACTTAATGAAGAAGCACCAAACACAATGAATTACAATGTAATTGTGAAATGTTTGGATGAGCGCGCAGGGTAATGTTCACTCGGAAGATAAACAAAGCTAGACTGACTCACGACGCCTGCTCGGGCAGGCACGCAGGCAGACAGGTCTGGTACACACGCGGTTTGAAACACGGGGCACGTTCGATACTGAGGACAAAATTGGTTTTAAAAAAAGCGGTCAAAACTCGAAGCATTCAATAGTTGATGCGTTTGAAACTCAGGGTTCCACTGTACTTCATAGTTTAAAAGAAGATACTGTCATCCATAAGCCAATGACCACAAGTAACTCCGTACTGTACTTCTGGTTTGTTACTCCTGTAAGTAAGGTATTCAAAGTGAGCCTTACTTAAAACATATCCTAATTACACTGGCAGAAATAAAACCACCAAGGATTTAACTAAATTGTCTGCCTTAACAGACATTGTGAAAGCGTTCTTTTCTATTATCACTAAACTGATTCTAAACAAGTTGCTTTAATGAACAGCGAGAGATGCTTCATGCCTTATTGTCCATAAATGAAAATAATACTCCTATGCTACCAAGTCTGTTAAGAATTAAAAAAATCAATTATGAAAAAAGAATGAAGGTAAAGTGGTCCCTCGACTTTCGGTCGGTCCAACTATCGGTGATTTCGAGTTTCGATGGCTTTTTTCAGTCAAACTTTCCCTCGCCAACCGGTCATTCCCTCGACTATCGGTCCGGGTACCAGACCTGTCCGCCTGCCCGTGCGCACCTCGCCGCGCAGGCGTTGTGAGCCAGTCTAGCGTTGTTTACCCAGCGCACTCATTCAAACATTTCACAATAAATTTATTGTGTTTATTGCTGGTTTAGTGATTGTCACTGTGAAATAAGTCACCATGGGTCCAAAGAAGCTTTCTAGTGGCACCCCTGTGGTAAAGGTAAGGCTTGGGAGGGAGTGACTTCCAGGACTTTGAACTCTGCTTGGAGACCACTGTGGCTGGATTGTGTTGAAAAGAGGGATTTTGAAGGATTTGAGGCTGACCCTGACCCTGACGACCCTGTGCTTATTGTGGAAGATATTGTGGCATTGGGGAACAGCCTGGAGTTGGAGGTGAGTGGTGAGGATGTGGAAGAGTTGGTGGAGGAGCACAGGGTAGACCTAACCACTGAAGAGCTGCAAGAGCTTCATCAGGAACAGCATCAGACGACAGTAGAGGAAATTGATTCACAGGAGGAGGATGGACAGGGTGAGGTAGTTACTTCTTCAGAGATTAAGGAAATTTGTTCTATGCCTTTGATATACCTTTGAAGAGTTTCGAGATTTTATCTACTCTCTGAGCCCGGCAATGGGCCAGGCTCGTCTGGTGCTTGCCTGGTCAACCAGGCTGTTGCTGCTGGAGGCCTGCTGCCCCACATATCCATCACAGCCTGGTTGATCTGGCACATGGTGAAGATACTTGTCCAGTTTCCTCTTGAAGGCTTCTACATTGGTTCCAGCCATGTTTCGGATTTCTTCTGGTAAGATGTTGAATAGTCTGGGACCTCGGATGTTAATATACAGTGCTCCCTTATTGTCCCCACATCACCCCTGCTCCGCACTGGGTTTATTTTACACTTCCTTCCATATCTCTCACTCCAATATGTTGTTATGGCAGTGTGCAGATTTGGGACCAGGCCCTCAAGTACTTTCCAGGTACAGTGGACCCCCGAGTTTCGGTCACCTCGGAAATCGTACAATTATGTAAGTATAATATTGTAAGTGCTTTTGTAAGTGTATTTTTGGGGGTCTGAAATGGACTAACCTACTTGACATTATTCCTTAAGGGAGTAAATTCGTTCGGTAATGGCACTTGAGGAGCCTTCTGGAATGAATTTTGACCAAAACTCGGGGGTCCACTGTATATATTATCATGTATTTCTCTCTCCTCCGCTCCAATGAGTACATATTCAAGACTTGAAGGCATTCCCAATAATTTAGGTGTTTCAATGGCTCAATGTGAGCCGTAAACGATCTCTGTATTTGTTCCAGACTAAGGTGCAGACATTTGTTGAAAAACACCACCCTGAGCAAGCTCAAACAAGCCACATCTGCAACTTGTTCAATGACAAAACCTTGTCCCACTTCAGGAAAATGTTAAAGAGGCACCAGAAACAAAGCACTCTTGAGAGTTATTTTTCTAGACAGGTGTCTAGTGACTCTCAAGCTGGTTCTGGTGGGATTAAAAGACAAAGAAGGGAAGTAACCCCAGAGAGGGACTTGTTACCTGAAGTCCTTATGGAGGGGGATTCCCCTTCCAAACACTAACCCCTTCCCCTGTCCTCCTCCCTATCTTCCAGATGCCAGCAACTCTCTTCAATAAAGGTAAGTAAATGTTATTTTAAATGTTTAATTATAAATTTATTACTTTATATATGTATTTATAATTGTTTTGTTTATGTAAAACTATAGTTAATCTTCACAAAATTAATTTTTTGTGAATATTTTTGGGTGTCTGGAACGGATTAATTGTATTTACATTATTTCTTATGGGAAATAAGGTTTCGACTTTCGAACAATTCGAGTAATCCTGGAACGTATTATGACCCAAAGTCGAGGGACCACTGTAACGGAAATAAGTGACTGGCAAACAGGATCATAGGTGGAGATGAGATACAAATAACCAAATACTGACTGTACAGGTACAAAAGGTGGTGCAAAGAGGACACCTAGAAAACATTTCTTCACAAATAGTGATAGACAGCTAGTACAGAATCCAAGAGGTTGTATTGTATGTGCTGCACACCACCTGCTGTTCCTGTTCACCTATCAGTAAAACAGGTACATGGGTGTTAGTGGACTGGTGTGAGTCACATCCTGGGGCCAAAATTGACCTAATTTGCTTGAAATGCTCTGCATAACAAGGGGCTTTCTGTACAGTAGTAGTATTTCATTAATGTCAGCTAGGCCTTTATACGATGTACATGTACTTGCAGAAATAAAAATTATTATTATAATTTACTATAATAAATACAGATGACAAGTTGCCACAACCATAGCATTGTTCTTTTAACTAGTACAAATAAGTAAATATATGCACTATGTGCTATGTAATACAGTACTCACCTCTTGCGATGGTAGTTAGAGACAGCCTTGATAAGGCTGTTCCCAGGTTTCTCAATGCCATGCCTATATAAAGAAAGAAAATTCAAACAGCATATCTATACAATAATACAATATACTGTACATATAATATATTAAAGCTGTGGATTATATCGTACATATTATTTATAGGAAAGTGTTGCACCATGTCATGCAGCACCTGGGGAATAGGAGATAATCAAGTTTGATTTCAGGAAAGGGAGGGTACTTCCAATTTTTCATATCAGGAGCCCTTCACCAGCATCAAGGTTCCTTGAAGGGACCTAAATATATGAAATTTGAGCTAAAAATTTCTTAAGTCATAAAGGGACAGCTTTAAACCAAAGTTGATTGAAGTACTAAAGACTAAGTACATTTTGTAGTACAGCACCTAGAAACATACATGTTATAAACTGAAGAAAGCCACATAGAAACAAGCACAGTGTAATAAGAGAATGAATATCTCAGTCTCTGAGATCTTCATATGGAAGATCTCAGAAGTCAAAACATACACTCTCTCTTTAAACTGTTTCTTTTTCTACATGGGGGTTTTCTCATTATTATTATTATTACATTCATTGAGAGAGCACTAAAACCTGTAGGGGTTATACACTGCCTGGGAAAATGAGACATAATCAGGTTTGAATAAGGGTTTCTTCAATTCATCGACAAGTGTCCACTACACTTTGATGCTTCATCATGCCTATTGTATTTGATAAGGGTCTGGGAATCATCATCCTCTCTGCTCAGTCTCAGACCAGCTCTCCTGTTATATCTGTTAATGGTTCTGTGGTTTGCATTGCCCAGTCTCAGACCAGGCAAAAGTTATCTGTTAATGGTTCTGTGGAATCACTGTTCCCACTGCCCAGTCTCAGACAAGCCCTCCTGTTATATCTATTAATGTTTCTGTGGAATTGTCATTCCTACTGCCCAGTCTCAGACCAGCCCCCCAGTTATATCTGCTAATGGTTCTGTGGAATTGTCATTCCTACTGAACAGTCTCAGACCAGCCCTCCTGTTATATCTGTTAATTATTATTATTATTATAATCAAATAGAAGCGCTAAACCACAGGGGTTATACAGCACTGCAGGTTATTGTAGGATGCAGGGAGAGTGGGTTGTAAGAGGGAGATGGACGATTAGTAGGGTATGGAGTGCAAGATGACGGTGGATAGTGCAGGGGTGGAGGGTAGCAAAAGATCGAGGTAGAAGGGACTGAGGGAGGTGCTAGAGGTATAATCTTCAGAGTTTGTGTAGTAAGTCAGTTTCTGTCAAAAAGTCAATGAGAGAGTCTGGATTAAAGGAGGGTCCATCTGCAAGAAGGGAAGGTAAAGAAAGGGCCGCAGAGCGAAGACGCCGTTGGAGGTAAATTCTGCGCGCTCGTTGATAAAGTGGACAGTCCAACAGAATACGTATGTTGAACAGACACTGGAACCTGACAATGCTCACAGAGAGGGGCAGAGAGCCTCTCCATGAGATACCCATGCGTAAGACGAGTGTGGCCAATGCGAAGACGGGAGAGTGTAGTCTCCCAACCTCGACATTGGTGACAAGAAGAAGGCCAGAAACCTATACGTACTCGGTTTAATAGAATGAAGTTTGTTATTTAGCAGGTCAGACCAGCATTGTTGCCAACAGGTGCGAAGGTGGGTAGCAATGACCGCAAAATAGTCTGTAAAAGGAACACCTCTATATGAAACTGGAAGGTCATGTACTGCTGACTGCGCAGCAGTGTCTGCCTGTTCATTGCCCTGTACGTCAACATGACCAGGGACCCAACAAAAGACAATATCTTTATGCTTGCTAAAGATACGGCGTAACCAAAGGTGGATATGAAGAACTAGGGGGTGAGGTGTATCAATTTTATGGATAGCCTGTAAAGCACTAAGGGAGTCTGAAACGACCACAAATGGTGATACAGGCATAGATGCAATACGAATAAGTGCCACAAGAATGGCATACAATTCAGCCGTAAATATGCTAGCCGAGGGTAATAGATGCCCTCGTACGACGCTGTCCGGAAACACTGCTGCGAATCCGACGCCGTCAGATGACTTTGAACCATCGGTGTATACTGCGATGGCATGGGAATGAGAACGGAAATGGTCTAGAAAGAAAGAGCGAGAAGCCGCTGTAGGCAGTTGGGCTTTCGCAAGGTAGAGGAATAGAACAGACACGGACAGCAGGAACTTCCCAAGGGGTAGAGGAAAGGG
>WNWK01001915.1:172500-241054 GCA_009830355.1 Cherax destructor | reverse complement strand
AGCAACACACTGTTGGTGTTCCCATTATGTAACTATCATATAGTGTAGCAACACACTGCTGGTGTTCCCACTATGTAACTATCATATAGTGTAGCAACACACTGTTGGTGTTTCCACTATGTAACTATCATATAGTGTAGCAACACACTGCTGGTGTTCCCACTATGTAACTATCATATAGTGTAGCAACACACTGCTGGTGTTTCCCACTATGTAACTATCATATAGTGTAGCAACACACTGTTGGTGTTCCCACTATGTAACTATCATATAGTGTAGCAACACACTGCTGTGTTCCCACTATGTAACTATCATATAGTGTAGCAACACACTGTGGTGTTCCCACTATGTAACTATCATATAGTGTAGCAACACACTGCTGGTGTTCCCACTATGTAACTATCATATAGTGTAGCAACACACTGCTGGTGTTCCCACTATGTAACTATCATACAGTGTAGCAACACACTGCTGGTGTTCCCACTATGTAACTATCATATAGTGTAGCAACACACTGCTGGTGTTCCCACTATGTAACTATCATATAGTGTAGAACACACTGTTGGTGTTCCCATTATGTAACTATCATATAGTGTAGCAACACACTGCTGGTGTTCCCACTATGTAACTATCATATAGTGTAGCAACACACTGTTGGTGTTTCCATATGTAACTATCATATAGTGTAGCAACACACTGCTGGTGTTCCCACTATGTAACTATCATATAGTGTAGCATACACTGGTGATAAAACCAGTTTCCTTAAAATATATAAAAAATCCTCTGGTGACTTTCTATATTAGACTCAAAGTAATGTTGGGCTGGAAACTGGAGACCAAATCGTTTTAAGAACATAAAACCCAGCAAAATTAACTTAAGTTTTGGGCTGAAAACTATACCTCTCTAAACTCTCCCAGCTTCTCTCTCTCTCTCTCTCTCTCTCTCTCTCTCTCTCTCTCTCTCTCTCTCTCTCTCTCTCTCTCTCTCTCTCTCTCTCTCTCTCATCAACATCATGGCACCGTGAATCTCATATTGACAAGGAAAAAAATCTTCAACTCGAGTAGGGAAAAAAACAAATCCTCCATCTTTGAAGATGGTGACATGTTCTTAGATGAGGTGAGTGGTGAGGTAGGCAGGTAGGTAAGACTGTGTGTGTGTGTGTGTGTGTGTGTGTGTGTGCGTGTGCGTGTGCGTGTGGTGTGTGTGTGTGTGTGTGCGTGTGTGCGTTTGCTGTGTGTGTGTGTGTGTGTGTGTGTGTGTGTGGTGTGTGTGTGTGTGTGTGTGTGCATGTAACAACAAAATGGCTTCTAATCATTCAGCAATTCGAGTAGATTCAGTAATGGCACAAGAGGAGCAGTAATTATCAAGGTGATTACCCTACTTCAAGTGCCATTAAGGTGGAGGAGAGATCAGAGTGTAATGCTGCAGTCACAGTATTAACTCATGTGCTGCCTTTCAACTCGCTCCTTGCAGCTCTCAAGTGCAACTGAGAGCTGATGCCTTCCACTCTTAAGAACAGTGTACACAATTTGTTAAAAGCTCTTAAAGAGCTATAGTGTATAGAGCGTTTTGTTTAGCTAATGCAATTACAAAAGCTGTTCCAAAATTGAAGAGTGGGTACCATGAAGGTCCTTCCATGTGCTACATAATGCTGGAAATTATATAAAATACTGATAAGTTGATGATTAAGACACATGTGCAACAGCTGGGTATCTTCATTGATGAAACGTTTCGCCCACACAGTAGGCTTCTTCAGTCATTCAGAGGCAGCAAGTGTAGTGAAATAAAGATGTAATCAGTCCATCAACCTTGGACTGAGGGACTGATAACACCATCTTTATTTCACTACTACACCTGCTGCCTCTATATTTGACTGAAGAAGCCCACCTGCAGGCGAAACGCCTCATCAACAAAGACACCCAACTGCGTCATATGTGTCTTAATCTTCACATGTTACTCAGTACTGGACGCAATTTATATAACTGAATTTACAAACAACTTCACCGTAGAGTTTAAGAGGAAGTGTGTTGAGTAACGCGATATGTTGCAACACGAGCAGTTGAATTTGCAATTAACTGAAACAAGACGTTACTGATTCTATGTCTTTCGCTAGGCTCTCTGTGGAGCGTTATGTCAGGTGCATCCCACTGTACTACTACTACTACTTATAATAATAATATATTGGACAAGACTGAGGGACTGACCACCTCAAAACTACTACTGCAAGGTTGAGTGACTGACTACCTCAATACTACTACTTTTAAGCTGAGGGACTGATGTCACTGTAAGCCAGTGATAGTTCATGATGTAACCGTTACTCTAACGGATACCAGGTCCGAGGCCTTCCCTCTTGAATGCGAGGAGTGCCCGCTTCCCAGTGAGGCAGTTACCAGCCAGATTCAGTGCAGGACAGACGTAGGCCTACGGCTCTGAGATTCCACCCTATATATTTCGACCTCAATACACCAAATTACCATCCCAATCTCGTCTGTTCATTACCCAATCTACGAAAGAACCCCACACAACACTGACCATCCACCTTTCGGTCCTGGGATCGAAACGTTTCCCAATAAAAAGTTTTGCATTTAGTGTCTGTTAACCAGTTACTACTCAGGAGACAATTGTCCTGTTTCCTCACTACAACACTACAGTCAACAGTCACTGCCTGGTGTTAATACAACACTGCAGTCAACAGTCACTGCCTGGTGTTAATACAACACTGCAGTCAACAGTCACTGACTGGTGTTAATACAACACTGCAGTCAACAGTCACTGACTGGTGTTAATACAACACTACAGTCAACAGTCACTGCCTGGTGTGAATACAACACTGCAGTCAACAGTCACTGACTGGTGTTAATACAACACTGCAGTCAACAGTCACTGCCTGGTGTTAATACAACACTGCAGTCAACAGTCACTGACTGGTGTTAATACAACACTGCAGTCAACAGTCACTGACTGGTGTTAATACAACACTGCAGTCAACAGTCACTGACTGGTGGGGTTAATGACCACATTTACTTGTGAAGCGCCACGTCTTCCTTATTCATCTCGACAAAGTACCAGTCATTACCAGTCATTACCCGAAGTAATGCCCAGGCAGCCATGTTAGTGGTAATAAGTGACGTAATGACTACCTTGGCAGAGTGGATGGACAGTGACAGAACGGAAAGTGTCGCCAGTAACGGGAGACCGCGAGTGTGGCCAGTGTCGCGGGACCGCGAGTGTCGCCAGTGACGGCAGATCAAGAGTTTGGCTAGTGACGGGGGACCGCGAGTGTCGCCAGTGACGGGGGACCGCTAAAAATTTCTCGTGACAGTGCTAATTCTGTGACAGCCTCCCTGGGTCTATAGAGAACAATTGTTGAGTTTGCGCATTAAGAATAATATCAGGAGAGAAATAATAAAACTAAATGCTATAGGAATGCAGTTAGAAGCCTGAGTAGATATACAACCCACTACGACAATGTGAACGTAGATAAGTACGTTTATGTAGCAACTTGTAATGTGAATAGACTGACTGATGTTGTAGTGGCCCGGCTTAGGCTTGTTTACAAGAACGTACTTCTGGCAGTTTGGCAGACACACAGATGATGATCAAACCAAATGCAAACTAATAGAACCCTGGTTGTCTTCAAGACCCTTGGTTGTCTTCAAGACCCCTGGTTGTCTTCAAGACCCTGGTTGTCTTCAAGACCCCTGGTTGTCTTCAAGACCCTTGGTTGTCTTCAAGACCCTTGGTTGTCTTCAAGACCCTGGTTGTCTTCAAGACCCCTGGTTGTCTTCAAGACCCTTGGTTGTCTTCAAGACCCTTGGTTGTCTTCAAGACCCTGGTTGTCTTCAAGACCCTGGTTGTCTTCAAGACCCTGGTTGTCTTCAAGACCCTTGGTTGTCTTCAAGACCCTTGGTTGTCTTCAAGACCCTGGTTGTCTTCAAGACCCTGGTTGTCTTCAAGACCCTGGTGTCTTCAAGACCTGTTGTCTTCAAGACCCTGGTTGTCTTCAAGACCCTTGGTTGTCTTCAAGACCCTTGGTTGTCTTCAAGACCCTGGTTGTCTTCAAGACCCCTTGTTGTCTTCAAGACCCTGGTTGTCTTCAAGACCCCTTGTTGTCTTCAAGACCCTTGGTTGTCTTCAGACCTGGTGTCTTCAGACCTGGTCTGTCTTCAAGACCCGGTCTCTTCAAGACCTGGTTGTCTTCAAGACCCCTGGTTGTCTTCAAGACCCTTGGTTGTCTTCAAGACCCCTGGTTGTCTTCAAGACCCTTGGTTGTCTTCAAGTCCCCTGGTTGTCTTCAAGTCCCCTGGTTGTCTTCAAGACCCCTGGTTGTCTTCAAGAGGGAGCTGGACAGATACCTAAAGTCAGTGCCAGATCAGCCGGGCTGTGGTTCGTACGTTGGACTACGTGCGGCCAGCAGTAACAGCCTCCTTGATCAGGCCGATCCACCAGGAGGCCTGGTCATGGACCGGGCCGCGGGGGTGTTGACCCCCGGAATGCCCTCCAGGTAGACTCCAGGTAGATACCTGCATGATGTTTCTGGGGTCAACGCCCACGCGGCCCGATCCATGACTAGGATGTGGCCAACCCCGTGGTCAGGCTCATTTTGCACGGTTCTCTGCACTGGACTGAAGAAGCCACTGTGGGGCGAAACGTTTCCAGAATAAAGATACCCAAATGTTGCACAAGTGTCTTATTTATCAAAATAAGGTAATCTGTCGTTCAATAAAACGTGGCATAACCTCAAATGCTGATTACATAAGATAAACATCTAACAAAGTGTTCAACCAGCCACGGGGATCACACTTAGCAATATGATTAAGTAAGAACTAGAAAGAACGGATTTAAATTAGATAAATTTAGATTTAAAAAGACCGTAGATAAGTACTGGTTTTCAGATGGGGATACAAAGGTATAAAATACCGACACGATGGAAAAATTAAACACAAATGTAGTATATAATGCTTAATGTCTTCACTGGTCTTCCGAGTTGTCGATGCGTGGGGCAATCTGCCGAGTAGGGTAATCGAGGCTAAGACCTCGGGTAGCTTTAAATGGGACAGGGAAGGGAAGGAATGGGTTTGATTAGTACCTGAGGTACTGAAACTAATTCTTGGGAAGCTTTGAGAAAGCCTAGACAAGCGAGTGGGAATGGTTGGTTTTGATAAGAACCTGCTTTGTATGGATCAGTAGGCCCGCCGAAGTGTTCTTCCATTCTTATTGAAGACGGGTACAGGGAGATGATGTAACTCAGACTTCAACTGAGAGGTAAGCACAGACTTGTTCTGCTTCTACGACTGTAATAAAGTAGTGGTCTGGAATATTTTCCCAGACCATGGAGTTGAACTCTTCTCCAGGATGAGGGACTGACCACCTCAAATAACTATTTCTCCAAGTTTGATGGACTGATTACATCTTCATCTGACTACTATACCTACTGTCTCTGTATTTGACTGAAGAAAGCCTACTGTGTAGGCGAAACGTTTCAACAATAAAAAAAACTACCCACAACTCTATAGGTGGGAGAGGGGAAGGGAGGGTGAACTTCAGATGTGGACGGGGGAGTCCATTTGATTAAAGGGCGTCGGCTGGCATGAGGGAAGGTAAAGGGAAGGGGAATGAGTAATTGTTGATGTAGTGGAGCTGTGGCCTTGGGGCCAGATGCTGCCTTCCCTTACTCTTGTTGACTCTCCCTGCTCCAAGAGGAAAATAAAGAGGGGAAAAAAGGAAGAGATACGGAAATTGAAAGAGATGGAGAAAAAACTGAAAGGGGGGAGGTAGAAAAGAGGGGAAAAGTGATTCATAGTAATGCAACAAAGGGAATGCTTGGGCAAGCACAATCTATCATTGTTGCAAAAACAACAACACCAGATGAATTAGACGCGTGTGCAACATCTGGAGCATCTTAATTTGTAGACGTTTCGCCATCCGGTGACTTTACTAATACAAATTCAAGGACGTAACTGGAAGACAGTAGAACTATATACAAAAAACGAGGTAATCAGTCCCTCAGACTAAGACTATGGTGCTCTTCAACTCCAAGACTGAGGCACTGATTACCTCATCTTTTGTATATAGTTCTACTGTCTTCCCATTATGTCCTTGTATTGATAAAGTCACTGGAGGGCGAAACATCTACAATAAAGATACCCAGATGTTGTGTCTTAATTCATCTTGTCGGTCTTGTACAACAACAGAAGAGGCAAAACTAGAGTTTACTAGGCTTTACTGTCTATCCCGTTGTATTAAGGTATGGAGAACTTTACGAACCACTGACGCTGCCAGTTAGGGTCTTGTTAAAAACCAGCTCACAATGGTTCATGGGTATTTAAAGCCCCTCCACTAAACGAGGGGTCATTAAGGCTGCATGGAAACTGTTCAACACTAAAAAAATAAAATACTTAAAACCCCTAAAATAGAGATTAAAGTAACCTTTTTTTTATTAACACATCTGCCGATTCCCACCAAGGCACGGTGACCCCGAAAAAGAAGAAACACTTTCATAATCATTCACTCCATCACTGTCTTGCCAGAGGGGCGCTTGCAGTTCAAAAACTGCAACATATCAACACCTCCTTCAGAGTAATTAAGGCTCCATTCCCATGCTTCAGCTTCATATCGTTCCAGACCATGGAGCTGAACTCTTCTCCAGGCTGAGGGACTGACCACCTCAAACACTATTTCCCCAAGGTTGATGGACTGATTACATCTTCGTTTCACTACAGTAAGCTCTCGTACTTTGAGATCTGTAAATGATTACCTTAAAGGTGGCCTCATCTGCATAATTAATGAGTAAATTACCTTAATGCAATTCTGAATGCCAGACCAAAAGCCACATACACACTCATCCTCCCCCGAGGACAACAATGTCAAAAATAGGTAAAAAAAAAATATATAAAAGACATGACAAACAATAGTGACAGGTTTAAAATAAAATTAATTTATAAAATAAACCAGGATGACTCTGCACACCAAAAATAATCTGGCAAAAATGTGTTTTCACAGCATTTACTGTATGAACCATTAACCTGCAACACTACTGTATGAACCATTAACCTGCAACACTACTGTATGAACCATTAACCTGCAACACTACTGTATGAACCATTAACCTGCAACACTACTGTATGAACCATTAACCTGCAACACTACTGTATGAACCATTAACCTGCAACACTACTGTATGAACCATTAACCTGCAACACTACTGTATGAACCATTAACCTGCAACACTACTGTATGACCATTAACCTGCAACACTACTGTATGAACCATTAACCTGCAACACTACTGTATGTACCATTAACCTGCAACACTACTGTATGTACATTAACCTGCAACACTACTGTATGACCATTAACCTGCAACACTACTGTATGAACCATTAACCTGCAACACTACTGTATGAACCATTAACCTGCAACACTACTGTATGAACCATTAACCTGCAACACTACTGTATGAACCATTAACCTGCACACTATGTATGAACCATTAACCTGCAACACTACTGTATGACCATTAACCTGCAACACTACTGTATGAACCATTAACCTGCAACACTACTGTATGAACCATTAACCTGCAACACTACTGTATGAACCATTAACCTGCAACACTACTGTATGAACCATTAACCTGCAACACTACTGTATGAACCATTAACCTGCAACACTACTGTATGAACCATTAACCTGCAACACTACTGTATGAACCATTAACCTGCAACACTACTGTATGAACCATTAACCTGCAACACTACTGTATGAACCATTAACCTGCAACACTACTGTATGAACCATTAACCTGCAACACTACTATATGTACCATTAACCTGCAACACTACTGTATGAACCATTAACCTGCAACACTACTGTATGTACCATTAACCTGCAACACTACTGTATGAACCATTAACCTGCAACACTACTGTATGAACCATTAACCTGCAACACTACTGTATGTACCATTAACCTGCAACACTACTGTATGAACCATTAACCTGCAACACTACTGTATGAACCATTAACCTGCAACACTACTGTATGAACCATTAACCTGCAACACTACTGTATGAACCATTAACCTGCAACACTACTGTATGAACCATTAACCTGCAACACTACTGTATGTACCATTAGCCTGCAACACTACTGTATGAACCATTAACCTGCAACACTACTGTATGAACGTTTCGCCCAATGCGTCATAATAGTACAGATTTGAACGTTTCGTTGTTTCTCCCAATCTGGCTAGGTAACCTTGTCACGCGTATCTCGACGTTTTACTCAACGTATTTATTTATGGTTAAATATACGTTGTTTTTATAAGTCGATAAAACCCAACCCAACTTAACCTATCATAACCCAACCCCACACATCCTGTGGGGTTGGGTTAGGTTAGGTTACTACGCACCCCATGACCATCCTGTGGGCGGTACCCCACAGGATGGTCATGGGGTGGCTACCGCCCACAGGATGGTCATGGGGTGCGTAGTAAAGCTGTCATCCTAAGCCAGCCTCGTTATCACCTCTCGTTAACTACCATCCCGTTAATTAGTGAGCTCTAAAACTTTCGTTAGCTTGTGGGTCATTAACGCTGCCTAACACCTCTACACTAAATGAGATTATATTGAAGGTATATCCATATGGATACTACATACACATACAGATACCCACCTCATTGTATATACACAGGGATACCTACCTTTCACTATATACAACAGGACAACCACCTCTCAAATATATACACAGGGGATAACCACCTCTCAGTATATATACACAGGGATACTCATCTATCAGTAAATATGAAGAGGGATATTAATTTCTGAGTATATATACCATGCTTCATATATATACCACGCCCACCTCACGCCTTATGTATTTTACGACCCACTATCACCCTAAGTTAATTTAACTTCAAATGAATTTTTTTTAAGTTGACGTTGAATACTTCGTATGGAAATGAACGTAGTAATATAAGTGAAGGTTGTATGATTATTATTATTATTATTAAATCTAGGAGTTTAAGTTTGAAGGTAGAAGACGCATTAACGACATCTTGGACACCTTTAGGTGCCAGGACCGAAACGTGTCCCATAAAGACGCCCTTGATCTTCTTTATTCACTACTGTCAAGTGAAAATGTTTTCTTGGATAGATGTAAACTTAAAATTATGATGAAACAATCCGAAACATCTTTACAATGGTTCACGAAATCGTAATGATACGATTGCAAACAAACCAGGGAACGGGTGGAGTTCGAACCCTTGGCGAGTGGTTAAACTCCAGGCCGGTGCGTAAGGCACTTGCACCCTCGGTAATCGTTACAATTTGCGGAAAGAAGACGGAGGAAAAAGCTGGTAAGAGGAGAAATTTTTTATGCTGCGTCTCACCAACAGTGGGCGAAACATCGCACGGTAAACGTTTTTCCCCTGCTAAACATGTCCTTGAAATAACGCCCCGTGCTGAGGTGTTCGTAATGTATGAACAAAATCAAAATTTTACTACGAACCAATAAAGTTCAAACACCGGCGTTCCACTAAGCTGTACCAAATACCACAGAAAGATGGGAGAAGATGTACCAAATACCACAAAGAAGGAAGCTGTACCAAATACCACAGAAAGAAGGAAGATGTACCAAATACCACAGAAAGAAGGAAGATGTACCAAATACCGCAGAAAGAAGGAAGATGTACCAAATACCACAGAAAGAAGGAAGATGTACCAAATACCACAGAAAGAAGGAAGATGTACCAAATACCACAGAAAGAAGGAAGATGTACCAAATACCACAAAGAAGGAAGCTGTACCAAATACCACAGAAAGAAGGAAGATGTACCAAATACCACAGAAAGAAGGAAGATGTACCAAATACCACAGAAAGAAGGAAGATGTACCAAATACCACAGAAAGAAGGAAGATGTACCAAATACCGCAGAAAGAAGGAAGATGTACCAAATACCACAGAAAGAAGGAAGATGTACCAAATACCACAAAGAAGGAAGATGTACCAAATACCACAGAAAGAAGGAAGCTGTACCAAATACCACAAAGAAGGAAGATGTACCAAATACCACAGAAAGAAGGAAGCTGTACCAAATACCACAGAAAGAAGGAAGATGTACCAAATACCACAAAGAAGGAAGATGTACCAAATACCACAAAGAAGGAAGCTGTACCAAATACCACAGAAAGATGGGAGAAGATGTACCAAATACCACAAAGAAGGAAGCTGTACCAAATACCACAGAAAGAAGGAAGATGTACCAAATACCACAGAAAGAAGGAAGATGTACCAAATACCGCAGAAAGAAGGAAGATGTACCAAATACCACAGAAAGAAGGAAGATGTACCAAATACCACAGAAAGAAGGAAGATGTACCAAATACCACAGAAAGAAGGAAGATGTACCAAATACCACAAAGAAGGAAGATGTACCAAATACCACAAAGAAGGAAGCTGTACCAAATACCACAGAAAGATGGGAGATGTACCAAATACCACAAAGAAGGAAGCTGTACCAAATACCACAGAAAGAAGGAAGATGTACCAAATACCACAAAGAAGGAAGCTGTACCAAATACCACAGAAAGAAGGAAGATGTACCAAATACCACAGAAAGAAGGAAGATGTACCAAATACCGCAGAAAGAAGGAAGCTGTACCAAATACCACAGAAAGAAGGAAGATGTACCAAATACCACAGAAAGATGGGAGATGTACCAAATACCACAAAGAAGGAAGCTGTACCAAATACCACAGAAAGAAGGAAGATGTACCAAATACCACAGAAAGAAGGAAGATGTACCAAATACCGCAGAAAGAAGGAAGATGTACCAAATACCACAGAAAGAAGGAAGATGTACCAAATACCACAGAAAGAAGGAAGATGTACTAAATACCACAGAAAGAAGAAAGATGTACCAAATACCACAGAAAGAAGGAAGATGTACCAAATACCACAGAAAGAAGGAAGATGTACCAAATACCACAGAAAGAAGGAAGATGTACTAAATACCACAGAAAGAAGAAAGATGTACCAAATACCACAGAAAGAAGGAAGATGTACTAAATACCACAGAAAGAAGGAATATGTACCAAATACCACAGAAAGAAGGGAGAAGCTGTACCAAATACCACAAAGAAGGAAGAAGCTGTACCAAATACCACAGAGAGAAGGAAGATGTACCAAATACCACAGAAAGAATGGAGAAGCTGTACTAACCACATAAAGAAGATCTAGACTACAGTTTAGTAAGTTCTTTACTGTGTGTGTATGTGCGTATGTGTGTGTGTGTGAGTGAGTGTGTGTGTGTGTGTGTGTGTGTGTGTGTGTGTGTGTGTGAGAGAGAGAGAGAGAGAGAGAGAGAGAGAGAGAGAGAGAGAGAGAGAGAGAGAGAGGGGAGGAGGACTATACAAATCTCTACAAAGTCAGAGTGATGAATGTCACTGTGTATAACGTATACTCAGTATACAGAGGTGATGTATGCCCTTTTAACTTAGGAAAACAATTCACATGTGTATACTAACCATATATGACGCAACTGAGGCAGTTATCACGATAGTAAACCTATCTCACACACATAAACACAGGTGACACACACACATACACAGAGGTTACATACATACACAAGCAGAGGTAACATACACATAAACAAAGGTTACATACATACACAAGCAGAGGTAACATACATATAAACAAAGATTAGATATACAGACAATTTTTTTCCCTTAATAGACAGTTTAGAGAGCATGACTGATAACAAAAAAGATGTGTAAATTTCTACATAAGATCAGTTCTGTCATTCATATTTATATTGTAGCTAAAATTAACAAGTTCTTCAGATAGGAAACTTAACTCATAAAAATAAAAATAAATCGTAGTAAATATTTTGAGACCAATTGTTGGAAAATAGTTTAACTTTAATGTTAAAAACAATATAGACTTACTGGATAAATTAAGCACCTTGACTGATTTATATATCAATATGGTTAGTATTGATGTTACTTCCTTGTTTACAAAAGTTCCAGTTGATGATTTATTAAGTTTCCTATCTGAAGAGCTTATTAATTACGATTTACCACTATCAGTACCTACTATCATTAAACTTGTTAAACTTTGTATTGTTGTTGCAAAGTTTTAAAGACGAATATTACACTCAGAAGTTTGGCATGGCAATGGGAAATCCTCTCTCACCTGTCCTTAGTAATTTGTATATGGAATATTTTGAGTCAAGATTGCTTAACAAAGTCCTTCCCAGTAGAGCTAAGTGGTATAGATATGTTGATAATATTTTATGTCTTATGCTTAAGAATACAGATATTAACCATTTCCTTGTTAAATAATCTACCTCGTTCCATAAATTTTACTGTAGATGTTTTAATTATTAATGAGAACCATGATTTTAAATTTAAAATTTAGAAATCTGAAATATAAAATTAAGAATCTGAAAGTTAATTCCCACAGTAGGTACCGTGTGCTGATGTAATTAGGAACCCTGAAAGCTAATACCTACAGAAGGTACCGTGTGCTGCCTTCATGCTACTACTTCCTTCATTTTAGGTGTTTCTTCCTTCATTATAGCTGCTGCTATTGCTGCCTTCATAGCTGCTGCTGCCTTTATAGTTGCTGCTGCTGCCTTTATAAGTGCTGCTGTCTTTATAAGTGATGCTGTTGCCTTCATAGCTGCTGCTTCTGGCTTCATAGCTGCTGCTGCTGCCTTTATAGTTGCTGCTGCCTTCATAGTTGCTGCTGCTAGTGCCTTCATAGTTGCTGCTGCTAGTGCCTTCATAGTTGCTGTTGCTAGTGCCTTCATAGTTGCTGCTGCATTAGGACCCTGAATGTTAATACCCACAGTAGGGACCATGTGCTGTCGTAATTAGGAACCCTGCAGTGAAAGCAAAAATGTTGCCGGTATTGAAGATAGGAGAAGAGCAACAGGTGACCAGGCAGCTGCCTGACACACACACACACACACACACACACAGTCCATTCCATTTTTAATCACCCTGGGAGCGCATACACGGGAGAACCACCTGACGTTAGGTACCCTTAGGTATACCTTAATCCGTGTAAATCTGGATTACAGTATAAATTAATCTGTGTAAATCGGGACTAAGGTATACCTTAATCCGTGTAAATCTGGATTAAAGTACTCTCAGTATGCACACAGTGTGGAGGGAGTTAGAACAGGTGTGACAAGCTGCACATAGCAACCCTTCAAAAACCTAAATATTGCACAGCGCCAGCAGTAGGTGCGCCAAATTTTACCTGTAACCTAAGTACGGCAAGGTGCCCGCAGCAGGTGTCCCTTAGTTCACCTAAACGAAGTCGTAATGAACGAATGTTAATAAGGTCAGGTTAGAATAGGTCTGGTTAAAATACATTAGGCTAGAATAAGTTAGATTAAAATAGAATAGGTCAGGTTTGGTTAAAATATATTACATTAGAATATTCTAGGTAAGGTTTGGTGTTGCTACGTAAGTTGGTCGATTAGAATGGGTTAGATGTGGTAGGATTATCGCTAATTTACGACAAACATTTTGTTACTGGAACAGCAGAAAACAATGGAACAGAAAACATGTTGAAAATCCCATTTATGATGGTGTAATTACCACTGGTTTAGGCAAAGAAACTTAACATCTTCTGTCAAAGGCTAAGAGACTAATCACCTTCAGTCAAGTCTAAGAGAGAACAAGTTTAAGAGGCTAAGACACCGAGCACCTTTAATATAGTCTAAGAAAATGAATAATTCATCACACCAAATTTAACTTTTACAAGAACATCAACCAGGATAAAATAAATCATGTCAATAATGAAACATGCTAATAGTATATTCTGACTAACATGAAGATGCATCACTGCCTTAAAAGTATTTACTGTAGCGCTAGAAGTATGCTTAAGGCACAATGACACCAAGGAAAAAGTAGGGAATATGTAAGCTAGAGAGAGACGCTCCCTCTACAGGCAAAGAGAAAGAATCACACAACTTTTCAAGGGTGCTAGAGCAGCTAGACTATCTGAAGCACTGAAGGAAGCATTGACTAGAAAAATAAACGAAAATAAACTCAGGTTGAAATGAATCAAGGAGTCCAGGAAACAGAGGGAGCTAAAAGCAATTAATGAAATTGAAAAGAAATTAAAATATTTCTTCACATATGTCAAATCCAGGGCAACAGCCACGTCCAGTAACTGTCACTTCTCAAACAAGATGAAACTTACACTGATAGGATGGATATTGAGAACCTTCAAAACTAGGGATGCCAAGCCAATGATGATTCTCTTCAAATCGCTGGAATATTGCTGTACACTTAACTGCCCCCTTCAAGGCACGCGAAATTGCTGACCTGGAGATTGTACAAAGAACTTTCAAGGAACACATAAGTACGATAAAACACCTAAATTACTGGGGAACAGTTGAAGTCCCTTGATTTGTATTCCCTGGAACGCAGGCGAGAAAGATACATGATAATACAGTGGACACTCGCTATTCGAACATTCTTCATTACAGAATGCTGTTCAAGTGCTGTTACCAAACGAATTTATTCCCATAAGGAATAAATTAGATTAGTCCATTTCAGACCCCCCCAAAAATACACTTATAAAAGCACTTACACTAATAAACTTACATAAAACGGCGAGTTTGGAGTGTTCGAATAGCGAGGGTCCACTGTATACACTTGGAAAATCCTAGAGGGATTAGTACCAAACTTGCACACGAAAATCACTCCCTATGAAAGCAAAAGACTCGGCAAGAGATGCAACATTTCCCCAATGAAAAGCAGGGGTGCCACTAGGACGATAAGAGACAACACAAGTGTCAAGGACCCAAGACTGTTCAACTGCCTCGCAGCATACATAAAGGGGTTTACCAACAGATTCCTGGCTGTCTTCAAGAAGGCGCAGGACAGGCCTGACCAGCCGGGCTGTGGTTCGTACGTCAGTTTGCGTGCGGCCAGCAGTAACAGCCTGGTTGATTAGACCCTGATCCACCACGAGGCTTTGTCTCAGACCGGGCCGCGTTGGCGTTGACCACCGAAACCCTCTCCAGGTATACTCCAGGTATGACAGCAAAGAAATTAGTGAAATACTCAAGTCTCAATACGACTGTGTTCAGTGACCATTAATCAGACTTAAGGTAGTCTGATCAAAATCATGGAGAATGGAAGCGAGAAAGATGCGTCAAAAATTTGCGTTTGGAAATTCCTAGAGAAACTGGTCCCAAATCTAAACACAGAAATCACCACTACGAATGCAATATGCTCGGTAGACGGTGCCAAATACCTGCCACTGAGGAGCAGGAGTGCAGTAAGTAATGAGACGCACTATAATAAGTGCAAAGGGCCCAAGACAATTCAACAAACACTGAGACACACTACAATAAGTGTAAGAAGCCCAAGACTATTCAACAAGCTCCCATCATACCTAATTTGTGGAATAACTTCCACAAATTAGTTCCTGACCAACCGGGCTGTGGTTCGTAACTCTGACTACGTGTGATCAGCAGTAACAGCCTGCTTGATCAGGCCTTGATCCACAAGGCGGCCTGGTCTGGGACAGGGCGGCTGGGGTGTTGACCCCCCCCCCCCAGAAGCATCTTTTAGGTATTATATGAGAGTCTATGGGACTGATCCCCTCAATCAACAATGCACTATTCCCTACGTCACGAAACGTCACATTTGAACGTAACGATCGAACTTAACTGGACGTAACCAAAAGTCTGAATTCAAAGGTACTGCCGACAGTGTCTAACGGAACAACGTTTCGCTCACTGTAGTTTTATTAAGTCATGTCTTGATAAAAGGTGATGAAACTACATGAAACATGACTTGATAAAGCTCTACACCGGGCGAAACGTCGTTCCAATAAAAAGCTGGCTCTTCAACCTGTCCTTCCTTTACATCAAATACACCAAATACTCCAGTGTGCGAAACATTTATGATGTTTCGAATACCACCAAAGCTAAAACGTACATCAGCACTGTACAGTGTATTTACAGCAATGTACATTGTACTCAAGCAGTGTACACTGTACTTACAGCAGTGTACACTGTACTGAGTGTAACAAACTGATTCGTACACTCAGTTCATTTTTCAC
The DNA here is from genome assembly GCA_009830355.1 of Cherax destructor. Taxonomy (NCBI): domain Eukaryota; kingdom Metazoa; phylum Arthropoda; class Malacostraca; order Decapoda; family Parastacidae; genus Cherax; species Cherax destructor. The sequence goes on along the minus strand of WNWK01001915.1, from coordinate 224,960 downwards.
TGTTTCTTACGAACGTAGCAAAGTTTTCACTGTTCATAACGAACGAAGCTACAATTCACTGTTCATAACGAACGCAGTCACGTTGTCACTGTTTATAACGAAGCTGCGACGGTTTCATTGTTTTTCGACATTAATACGCAAGTAAAGAGGATATTACGTTTGTGTTGTGAGTGGCACTGTGCTTCTATTGTGGGTGGCACTGTGTTGTGGGTGGCACTGGGTTTATGTTGTGGGTGGCACTGGGTTTGTTGTGGGTGGCACTGTGCTTGTGGGTGGCACTGCGCTTGTGTTGTGACACTGTGTTTGTGTTGTGGGTGGCACTGGGTTTGTGTTGTGGGCGGCACTGGGCTAGTGTTGTGGGTGGAACTGTGCTTGTGTTGTGGGCGGCACTGTGCTAGTGTTGTGGGCGGTACTGGGCTAGTGTTGTGGGTGGTACTGCGCTTGTGTTATAGGTGATACTGGGTTTGTGTTGTGGGGTGACACTGGGTTTGTGTTGTGGGTGGCACTGGGCTTGTATTGTGGGTGGCACTTTGCTTGTTCTGTGGGTGGCACTGGGCTAGTGTTGTGGGCGGCACTGGGCTTGTGTTGTGGGTGGTACTGGGTTTGTGTTGTGGGCGGCACTGGGCTTGTGTTGTGAGTGGCACTGGGCTTGTGTTGTGAGTGGCACTGGGCTTGTGTTGTGAGTGGCACTTGGCTTGTGTTGTGAGTGGCACTGGGCTTAGGGCTTGTGTTGTGGGTGGCACTGGGCTTGTGTTGTGGGTGGCACTGGGTTTGTGTTGTGGGAGGCACTGGGCTTGTGTTGTGAGTGGCACTGGGCTTAGAGCTTGTGTTGTGGGTGGCACTGGGCTTGTGTTGTGGGCGGCACTGGGCTTGTGTTGTGAGTGGCACTGGGCTTAGGGCTTGTGTTGTGAGTGGCACTGGGTTTAGGGCTTGTGTTGTGGGCAGCACTGGGCTTGTGTTGTGGGTGGCACTGGGCTTGTGTTGTGGGCGGCAGATACACTGGTCTTAGCGCACACTCTCCACCACACACACTAAACTGCTGGCCAGCACCACCCGCCCACTCCCCTCCACCCACCACCCTGCGCATACACCCACCCGCCTGCCACCCACCTAGCCACCCGCCCTCCCTGCGCATACACCCGCCCGCCTATAACCCACCCGCTCTTGTCAAAGTCTGTCCATATACCTATGTCCTGTCAGTCACTTCACATTACTTTTCATGTCGTAATCATTTCTCCCCTGATTCCTCGCTCTTGTGCAGCCGTTTGTGTGTACTCACCTAATTATGGTTGCAGGGGGGCGAGTCATAGCTCCAGTGTGTGTTCTTAATTGTGGTTGCAGCGGCCGAGTCATAGCTCCTGGCCAGCCTCTTCGCTACTAGATCCACTCTCTCCCTGCTCCATGAACTTTATCATGCCCCTTCTTAAAGATATGTATAGGTCCTGCCTCCACTACATCACTCTCCAGACTATTTTACTTCCGGACAACTTTATGACTGAAGAAATACTTCGTAACATCCGTGTTACTCAGATGAGTCACAGGGATGTTAGGAAGTATTGTGACCCTCTTGTTGGTGTGACCCATCTCTGAAACCTCCTTTCCCTATTCACTATGTCAATTCCTCTCACTATTTTATATGTCGTTATCACGCGTCCCCCCATCCCTCCTGTCCTCTAGTGTCGTTAGGTTGATTTCCCTTAACCTCTCCTCAGAGGACATTCCCCTTAGCTCCGGGACTAGTCTTGTTGTAAACCTTTGCACTTTCTCTCATTTCTTGACGTACTTGACCAGGTGTGGGTTCCAAACTGGTGCTGCATACTCCAATATGGGGCTGATGTACACGGTGTACAGTGTTTTGAACGATTCCTTACTGAGGTATCGGAACGCTATTCTTAGGTTTGCTAGGCGCCCATATGTGCCCGGTGTTATACTAACCCCAAGATCCTTTTCCTTGAGTGAGGTTTGCAGTCTTTGGCCCCCTTAGACTGTACTCTGTCTGATGTCTTCTTTGACCTTCCTAAATCTTCATGACTCTGCACTTGGTGGGTTTAATCTCCAGGAGCCACTTGCTGGACCAAGCTTGTAGCATGTCCAGATCCCTTTGTAGTCGTGCCTGATCCCCATCCCCTTGAATTCTACTAATTAGCTTCACATCATCTACAAACAGACACCTCTGAGTCTATCGCTTCCGTCATGTCATTCACATATACCAAAAACAGCACCGGTCCTAGGACTGACCCCTGTGGAACCCCTCTCGTATGAGTGTGTGTGTACTCACCGTGTTGTGGTTGCAGGGGTCGAGTCATAGCTGCTGGCCCCGCGTGTGTGTACTCACCTAGTTGTGGTTGCAGGGGTCGAGTCATAGCTCCTGGCCCCGCCTCTTCACTGTTACCATTTTGTCCTAGGCACATGTCGATTAGACACTAGGCCTGTTGTATGTATGTGTGTGTGTGTGTGTGTGTGTAACGAAACACTTCGAAATGTTTCGGCCCCGCCGGGAATTGAACCCGGGCCCTCCGTGCGTGAAGCAAGAGCGCTAGCCACCATGCCATCGGGGCGTGTGTGTGTGTGAAAGAGCGGCCAGCAGTAACAGCCTGGTTCTTCAGGTCCTCATCCACCACGAGGCCTGGTCAAGAACCGGGCCGCGGGGGCGTTGACCCCCAGAACACCCTCCAGGTAGGCTCCAGGAACATGGAAAAATAATAAGTAGGTGGGATGGAAGAAGGAAGTAGGGGAGGAAAAGGAAAGAAGAAACGAAGGGGAGGAGAAGGAGGAGGTAAATAAGGGAAGAGAGGTGGTAAAGAGAGGAGAGGGAGAAGGGAGAGTAAGGAGGATGGGAGAGCAAATCACCACTAATGGAACCTGTTGGGAATAGTTGGGTGGGGAGGGTGATGGTAGGTTGGGTAATGGTTGGTGGGGAGGGTAATGGTAGGTGGGGAGGGTGATGGTAGGTTGGGTAATGGTTGGTGGGGAGGGTAATGGTAGGTGGGGAGGGTGATGGTAGGTTGGGTAATGGTTGGTGGGGAGGGTGATGGTTGGTGGTAAGGGTGATGGTAGGTGGGGAGGGTGATGGTAGGTTGGGTGATGATTGGTGGGAAGGGTGATGTTAGATAAGGAGGGTGATGTTAGATAAGGAGGGTGATGTTAGATAGGGAGGGTGATGTTAGATAGGGAGGACGATGTTACATTTTATCAACAAAACACTACAAGAGTCTGGTTGTTCAGTACTCTCAATACACAGTTTGCTAACATTCTCACACCATTATCAACTCACTACTGTCATTATCAACTCACTACCGTCATTATCAACTCACTACCGTCATTATCAACTCACTACCGTCATTATCAACTCACTAGTCATTATCAACTCACTAGTCATTATCAACTCACTATTGTCATTATCAACTCACTACTGTCATTATCAACATACTACTATCATTATCAACTCACTACTGTCATTATCAACTCACTCTTGTCATTATCAACACACTACTGTCATTATCAACTCACTACTGCCATTATCAACATACTACTGTCATTATCAACTCACTATTGTCATTATCAACTCACTACTGTCATTATCAACATACTACTATCATTATCAACTCACTACTGCCATTATCAACTCACTACTGTCATTATCAACTCACTACTGCCATTATCAACTCACTACTGTCATTATCAACATACTACTGTCATTATCAACTCACTACTGCCATTATCAACTCACTACTGTCATGATCAACATACTATTGTCATTATCAACACACTACTGTCATTATCAACTCACTACTGTCATTATCAACTCACTACTGTCATTATCAACTAACTACTGTCATTATCAACTAACTACTGTCATTATCAACTAACTACCGTCATTATCAACTCACTACCGTCATTATCAACTCACTACTGTCATTATCAACTCACTACTGTCATTATCAACTCACTACTGTCATTATCAACTCACTACTGTCATTATCAACTCACTACTGTCATTATCAACTCACTACTGTCATATCAACTAACCACTGTCATTATCAACTAACCACTGTCATTATCAACTCACTACTGTCATTATCAACTCACTACTGTCATTATCAACTCACTACTGTCATTATCAACACACTACTGTCATTATCAACTCACTACTGTCATTATCAACTCACTACTGTCCTTATCAACTACAGTCATTATCAACTACTGTCCTTATCAACTACAGTCATTATCAACTACAGTCATTATCAACTACTGTCATTATCAACTACTGTCATTATCAACTCACTCTCACATTACATATATCACACCCACAAAACAGCTAACTGTATGCAAAAGATTTTTTTCCACAATCCACAGATCCGTGTCAACAACATTCTCCGTAAATTTAGACGAAAAGGGAAACATCCCCAACATTTTTGCCAATATGAATGATGAGCTCTTAACCAAGCACCCAGTGGAGAGACTGACACCCTGTGGGTTGAGTGGCACTGTGTGGGTTGAGTGGCACTGTGTGGGTTGAGTGGCACTGTGTGGGTTGAGTGGCACTGTGTGGGTTGAGTGGCACTCCTGCCAGAGAACAAAGCTCTTAGCATAAACCTCACCATCAAGTTAAGGGACACCTGTTAAGAAAAAGGGAGGTAAGGAAAAGAAAGAGAATGGGTGGAAGAGAAATAAGTATGTTAAGGAGAATAGGGAATTAAGGGAAAGGGGAGAAATTAGGTAAGTGGGGTGGTACTGACAACTTTCAAAACAAGGGAAATGGTGCCTATGGTCAGACTTTTTCAATTGCTCGTGCTCCCTCATTTGGAATATTCAGTGTTGACGGCCCCGTTCAGGGCGGGAGAAATATCAGAACTGGAACAAATACAGAGATCGTTTACAGCCTGTATAAAGCCTATAAAACATTTAAATTACAGGGAACCCCTTATGTACTCACTGGAGCAGAGGAGAGAGAGATACATGATAATATATACCTGGAAGGTACTCGAGGGCCTTGTAATCTGTACACTACCATAACAACATACTGGAGCGAGAGATATGGGAGGAAGTGCAAGATAAACCCAGTGAAAAGCAGGGGTGCAGTAAGCACAATAAGAGAACACTGCATCAACATCCACGGTCCCAGATTATTCAACATCTTACCAGAATATATCATAAACACTGCTGGAACAAGTGTAGAAGTCTTTAAGAGGAAACTGGACAAGTATCTTCCCCAGGTGCTAGATCAACCAGGCTGTGATGGATATGTGGAGCAGTGGGCCTCCAGCAGCAACATCCTGGTTGACCTGGCTAGCACCAGACGAGCCTGGCCCATGGCCGGGCTCCGGGAGTAGAAATACTCTCAAAACTCATCAAAGGTATATAAAAGGTAAATGTATGGGATGGGCGTGGTGGGTGGGAGATGAGGTGGGAGATGAGGTGGGAGATGAGGTGGGAGTCGAAAAGAAAAGGATCGAGTCAGAATAAAAAAATAGTCGAAGTGGACCAACTGGCCAGATGTAATTACGATGGACTAATGTGTTGTGGAGGACGACTTGAGTGTGTGAGTGGTATAGTGGAGTGGGTGAGTGATATAGTGGAGTGGGTGAGTGGTATAGTGTAGTGGGTGAGTGATATAGTGGAGTGGGTGAGTGATATAGTGGAGTGGGTGAGTGGTATAGTGGAGTGGGTGAGTGGTATAGTGGAGTGGGTGAGTGATATAGTGGAGTGGGTGAGTGGTATAGTGTAGTGGGTGAGTGATATAGTGTAGTGGGTGAGTGGTATAGTGGAGTGGGTGAGTGGTATAGTGGAGTGGGTGAGTGGTATAGTGGAGTGGGTGAGTGGTATAGTGGATGGGTGAGTGGTATAGTGGAGTGGGTGAGTGGTATAGTGGAGTGGGTGAGTGGTATAGTGGAGTGGGTGAGTGGTATAGTGGAGTGGGTGAGTGGTATAGTGGAGTGGGTGAGTGGTATAGTGGAGTGGGTGAGTGGTATAGTGGAGTGGGTGAGTGGTATAGTGGAGTGGGTGAGTGGTATAGTGGAGTGGGTGAGTGGTATAGTGGAGTGGGTGAGTGTATAGTGGTGGGTGAGTGGTATAGTGGAGTGGGTGAGTGGTATAGTGGAGTGGGTGAGTGGTATAGTGGAGTGGGTGAGTGGTATAGTGGAGTGGGTGAGTGGATAGTGGAGTGGGTGAGTGGTATAGTGGAGTGGGTGAGTGGTATAGTGGAGTGGGTGAGTGATATAGTGGAGTGGGTGAGTGGTATAGTGGAGTGGGTGAGTGGTATAGTGGAGTGGGTGAGTGGTATAGTGGAGTGGGTGAGTGGTATAGTGGAGTGGGTGAGTGGTATAGTGGAGTGGGTGAGTGGTATAGTGGAGTGGGTGAGTGATATAGTGGAGTGGGTGAGTGGTATAGTGGAGTGGGTGAGTGGTATAGTGGAGTGGGTAAGAGGTATAGTGGAGTGGGTGAGTGGTATAGTAGAGTGGATGAGTGGTATAGTGGAGTGGGTGAGTGGTATAGTGGAGTGGGTGAGTGGTATAGTGGAGTTAGTGAGTGGTATAGTGGAGTGGGTGAGTGGCATAGTGGAGTGGGTGAGTGGTATAGTAGAGTGGATGAGTGGTATAGTAGAGTGGGTGAGTGGTATAGTGGAGTGGGTGAGAGGTATAGTGGAGTGGGTGAGAGGTATAGTGGAGTGGGTGAGTGGCATAGTGGATTGGGTGAGAGGTATTTGAGAATGTTAGTAATAAGTGTAGAATCACCCACAGAATGTTAAGTAAATAGTCACAGGTGCAATTAATATAACATTTTTTTGTGGCTCCTGGAGAGCGAAACGTTGCTACAATAAATGTCAAACACCTGCACCCGTGTCCATTCATCCAACATCTGGCAATGTTGCACAAGTGTCTCATTCTTCAACTCGTCAGCACCACCTTTCTTACTGTACACACATGTTCACGACATACAAAATCTTGAGAAAGATAGACAAGGTATATTAAGAGGGACAGGTGGAAGCCGAAGACTTAAATGAGGCACTGGTAAAGGCAAATACACAGTTTAAAGAGTAGATACGATAAGGCTAAAGAAATCAGTGATGATCAACGTAGTACTTGTTTCATCATATTGGGTAGGACTATTAGTGTATATACGCAGTAGTAGTGTATATACGCAGATGCAAAAAGATAACAAGAAACAGCTGATATCTTAATATGCAAAAATATGTCTTAATGTGCAATATAACCACAGTGAAAGTTGTATTATTAGCTGTGATATTACAATAATTTAATAATAATAAAACGCAATGAAATATATTTTTGTTTCGTCAAGTTCAGAATGATTTTTTTGCGAAATGCCCTATTCGGCAAGAAGTGCGTTGCTATTTAAGTCAAACTCGCAGGTTTTACTTATTCGGCAAGAGACATATATATATATATATATATATATATATATATATATATATATATATATATATATATATATATATATATATTTTATTGCAAGACAACCACTATGAAAAAATAGAAGAATTCCAAGCGCTTTCGTGACTACTCACATTATCAAGGAACTATAAAAGGAAACATGACAAGAAGGCTTATAAAGGGGCAGAATACACTCACAGTCACATCACACTAACAAAGACAACACCTCACAGTAGCGTGTCTTGCATATTTTGATATCACCTGTTTACTGTGATCTTTTTATATATATATATATATATATATATATATATATATATATATATATATATATATATATATATATATATATATATACACAAAGATATACATCTCGTATATTCAAAGTTATACATATATATAAAGAGATACATTTCATATACACAAAGATATACAAATTGTGTTGTATACACAGATATACATCCCTGGGTATATATTTTATAACGTACGCAAGAAGCAGGTTAGTGATACATTGTAACTCATAACATGATTTCCATACATGAAGTGACGTCAGTGCCTGGCTGAGTGACGTCAGTGCCTGGCTGAGTGAAATCTGTGACAACAGTGCATGGCTTAGTGAAGTCAGTGTCAACAGTGCCTGGCTTAGTGAAGTCAGTGACAACGGTGCCAGGCTTCGTGAAGTCAGTGACAACAGTGCCTGGCTTAGTGAAGTCAGTGACAACAGTGCCTGGCTTAGTGAAGTCAGTGACAAAGGTGGCAGGCTTTGTGAAGTCAGTGACAAAGGTGGCAGGCTTCGTGAATTCAGTGACAACAGTCCCTGGCTTACTGACGTCAGTGCCTGGCTTAGTGAAGTCAGTGACAACAGTGCCTGGCTTAGTGAAGTTAAAACCATCCTTTGTTTAGCCAATCAGATGCTTCCACGTCACGAGTAGTGATCCAATTTGGAGAGACCTTACCTGTCAATACAACGATATCGTCACAACACAACAGCCAATCAGAACTACTACCGTGTTTCCACGTCACGAGTAGTGATCCAATCGGGAGAGACCTTACCTGTCAACACGATGACGTCACCACAGAACAGCCAATCAGATACTACTACCGTGTTTCCACGTCACGAGTAGTGATCCAATCAGGAGACCTTACCTGTCAATACGACGATGACGTCACCACAGAACAGCCAATCAGATACTACTACCTTGTTTCCACGTCACGAGTAGTGATCCAATCAAGAGTGACCTTACCTGTCAACATGGTGACGTCACTACACGACCATCACTTACCTGTAGAAACAAAACAAAGATATAAATCAGAAGTTTATAAAAGATATAACAAATAACAGCTAAAACTTCACAAATACATTTGTGATAAATAATGTTATGTGATATAAGAACAATAATGTTATGTAATGTTAGAACAATAATATGTGATGCAAGAACAATAATGTTATGTGATGTAAGAACAATAATGTTATGTGATATAAGAACAATAATGTTATGTGATATAAGAACAATAATGTTATGTGATATAAGAACAATAATGTTATGTGATATAAGAACAATTATGTTATGTGATGTAAGAACAATAATGTTATGTGATGTAAGAACAATAATGTTATGTGATGTAAGAACAATAATGTTATGTGATATAAGAACAATAATGTTATGTGATGTAAGAACAATAATGTTATGTGAAGTAAGAACAATGTTATGTGATGTAAGAACAATAATGTTATGTGATGTAAGAACAATAATGTTATGTGATGTAAGAACAATAATGTTATGTGATATAAGAACAATAATGTTATGTGAAGTAAGAACAATGTTATGTGATGTAAGAACAATAATGTTATGTGATATAAGAACAATAATGTTATGTGATATAAGAACAATAATGTTATGTGATATAAGAACAATAATGTTATGTGATATAAGAACAATAATGTTATGTGATATAAGAACAATAATGTTATGTGATGTAAGAACAATAATGTTATGTGATATAAGAACAATAATGTTATGTGAAGTAAGAACAATGTTATGTGATGTAAGAACAATAATGTTATGTGATATAAGAACAATAATGTTATGTGAAGTAAGAACAATAATGTTATGTGATGTAAGAACAATAATGTTATGTGATGTAAGAACAATAATGTTATGTGATGTAAGAACAATAATGTTATGTGATGTAAGAACAATAATGTTATGTGATGTAAGAACAATAATGTTATGTGAAGTAAGAACAATAATGTTATGTGAAGTAAGAACAATAATGTTATGTGATGTAAGAACAATAATGTTATGTGATGTAAGAACAATAATGTTATGTGATGTAAGAACAATAATGTTATGTGATGTAAGAACAATAATGTTATGTGATGTAAGAACAATAATGTTATGTGATGTAAGAACAATAATGTTATGTGATGTAAGAACAATAATGTTATGTGATGTAAGAACAATAATATTATGTGATGTAAGAACAATAATGTTATGTGATGTAAGAACAATAATGTTATGTGATGTAAGAACGGAGAACTGCCAAAAAATTATAAAATCCCAGAAGAGGTAATTTGCACTCTTGGTAATTCGTTGTCTGGTCTTGGCTAACCTTGCCACTGCATCAACTCTATCTCTATCTCTCTCTCTCTCTCTCTCACGTGATAAACCAACTTTCTCCTCTCCCAAACTCTCTACTCCTGTAAAATCTCACTTCTTTGTCTTTTATTTTTTCACTCTCTCAGACATCAACAATTCTCTCCATTCCTTGGACATCAAACTTACTTTTCGCCGAACTAACAACATTTGTAATAATTTAGTTGGTACCTGCTCCTGCTACTGATACTTCCGGAGTCTACTCCATTTCCTGTTCCTCTTGTCCTCTCCAATACTATATGACACGTGTGGAATACTATATGAGACGTGTGGAATACTATATGACACGTGTGGAATACTATACGAGACGTGTGGAATACTATATGACACGTGTGGAATACTATATGACACGTGTGGAATACTATATGACACGTGTGGAATACTATATGACACGTGTGGAATACTATATGACACGTGTGGAATACTATATGACACGTGTGGAATACTATATGACACGTGTGGAATACTATATGACACGTGTGGAATACTATATGACACGTGTGGAATACTATATGACACGTGTGGAATACTATATGACACGTGTGGAATACATATGACACGTGTGGAATACTATATGAGACGTGTGGAATACTATATGAGACGTGTGGAATACTATATGACACGTGTGGAATACTATATGACACGTGTGGAATACTATATGACACGTGTGGAATACTATATGACACGTGTGGAATACTATATGACACGTGTGGAATACTTTCTGACAGACTTACACAGCACAAAAGAAGTGCTACACTTGCCGACATTAATAATGCTCTTTTCTGTCATGTTTGGGATGAAACTCATCCTTTAAATGATAAATAGAACACTCGTTCAGACTGACTGGACCGAACACATCAATTCCAGGCTGAGGGACTGATTACCTCAATCTCATCTTCCACCGTTTCTCTGCATTGGACTGAAGAAGCCACTGGCTGTCGAAACGTTTCCTGAAAAAAGATACCCAAGTGCTGCACAAGTGTCTTATCAACTTGTCGGTTTTCTAAACCATTTATTAAAAAATCCCACTAACTGGTCTTCTGGCAAAACTGTCTCCCCATCTTCTAGGTTTCACAGTCGCTGTCTTGTTGAATCCTCCCTTAAACACAACTATCCCTGTATGAATCTTAGTCGCTGGCTTTGTCTCTGTAGATGCCATCCTCTCTCATTACATTGTCAGATGCTCCAAACTTCAGAACACTCGTGATTTAACCTCATCTTTATCTCCTCTCCTTACCCAGTATCTCCTACATTTTCCTTGCCTTTCCGTTCTTCTGCCTCGGTGGGTTCTGTCTTATGAGTTTTTTCTCTGGGTTTTTAGTCTCACCCTTGTGGGCGATTAGCTCTCCTGACTACTACTTTTTCTTGTCCTTAGACTACCTCAGCTACTACTGCTACTACTACTACTATTGCCTTTACTAGCACTACAGTCTGACTCTTTGTGTCACTACCACTACTCCTTAGTGCCACCTCTACATCACTACTACTACTACTACCACCACTTCACTACTACTACTTCTTCTCGTTCTACCAGTCCCGGCCCAGCGCCCCCCTCTCGTATATATATTGGCTCCCTTCTCTTCGCACTTTATGTGACTAGTTAATGGTCCAGGTCGGACCGAAACGTCATCATAAGTTGCACTCTCCTTCGTGAATATTATTTGTGTGTCCTTCAATGGTGTCAGCAGTACCAAGCCTCCCAGACTGTACTCCGTCTCCGGTCTTCTCACGAAACACTCCGAAATGGTCAGTATTTGACTCAAGTATTCCACTTACGAATCATTTCTCAGGTTGAAAGACGAAAAAGAAGTTACAGAACAACGTTTCGCCTAATAAAAGCTTGTTCTGAAACTTACATAGTCACAATGACGTCATCCATCCGCTTATGAAGCCTATTTCACGTTATATTAGAGCCTATTTCACGCTGTTTAAAAGCCTATTTCAAAATATCTTAGGGCCTATTCAAGCTATATATTTCACATTAGCAAGCCTATTTCCAGTTATCTTGGAGCCTAATTGTTGCTATCTTCATCATATTTCCAGTTGGTGCCTATTTGAAGTTATCGTGGAGCCTACCCTGTGTTCTCCGCTTATCTTATTGATGTCACCTGCTGGTTAAGTAGTGCTACGTTGTTGTCCGTGCGTTGATGGTCCTATGTTAATAGTGGTGCGTTGATGGTGGTGCGTCGATGCGACATTCTTACCATGAATACGCAATGATTTAAGCGTATTCATCAAGGGAAACAAGAGAGCGTTCATCGTAGCATTCTCAACACCTGACACTCTCACTCTCAATGATGACTCGTAATGGTAGTGGATGATTGATGACTGTGTGTGTGTGTGTGTGTGTATATATATATATATATATATATATATATATATATATATATATATATATATATATATATATGTCGTGCCTAATAGGTAAAACTTGAGATGTTGGCTTATATAGCAACGCTCTTCTTGCCGAATAAGGCAAGCAAAAATTTGTGTATGCAATAATTTCGCAAAAATCATTCTGAACCTAACGAAAAAAATATATTTCATTGTGTTTATTAAATTATTGTAAACTTATCTAAAATATATTTAGACAAAATTAAATTGCGCTTGTTATAATAAGGTTAGGTAAGTTTTCTAAGGTTCTTTTGGTACAAAATTATTAATTTTTACATTAACATAAATGAAAAAAAATATAACTTTAAACGTATAAGAATTTTTTTTAGAAAGGACTTAATTTTAAACGAGTTCATGCTAATTTGTCTGCCTGTTACTATTAGCAATGTTTGCCTCTGCTTGTTGCACGGACACTCAGGGGAAAAAGAGTGATGATTTTGTTGCTCATTTCGCCCGAGAGAAACACCGAGTTTCTCCAGAATACTGTATAACGAACCGTTTTTAAAAAATGAAACGTTTCGCCCACATCAAGAAATTTATTTAAATTTCGCTTTAGTGTCGTTTTACCCTATATGAAATAGTTTTGCCCTCTCATGTCTCGTATCAACACTCCACGGTACGTTTTGCCCTTCAACATTTGTCCGAATATGACAGCTAGTCATGAATTCGTATAAAAAAATTATATAGCAAAAAAAAAAAAAAAAAACTACATGCACTCAGCCCCAGGCCCAGACTCATGGAACTCTGTGTTCATTAAGAACTGCGAGAACCCCCTCTCACGGGCCCTAAGTAGCGTAGACATGGGTGAAATTCCAGTCACTAAAAACAACGGATATAGCCCCACTCCATAAAGGTGGCAGCAAAGTAATAGCTAAGAACTATAGACCAATAGCTTTAAAGTCCCACATCATAAAAATCTTTGAAAGAGTGCTAAGAAACGCGATTGCAAACCACTTGGATTCCCAAAAACTGCACAATCCAGGGCAACATGGGTTCAGAGCAGGTCGACCCTGTCTCTCGCAACTACTAGATCACTATGATATGGTCTTGGATGCACTGGGATAAAAACAGAATGCAGATATAATATACACAGACTTCGCAAAAGCCTTTGACAAGTGCGATCATGGCGTAATAGAGCACAAAATACGTGCTAAAGGAATAACTGGCAAAGTGGGTAGATGGATCTTCAACTTTCTAACCAATAGAACACAAAGAGTAGTGGTAAACAGAGTTAAATCGGAAGCTGCCATAGTGAAAAGCTCTGTTCCACAAGGCACAGTACTCCCCCCTTCATCCTGTGCCTCATATCAGACATAGAGATGTAAACCATAGCACCGTGTCATCCTTTGCAGACAAAACTAGGATAAAGTGTAAAGATTTCCAACAAGACTAGTCCCGGAGCTAAGAAGTATGTCCTACGAGAAGAGGTTAAGGGAAATCAACCTGACGACACTGGAGGACAGGAGAGACAGGGGGTAATAATTGGAAGTTGAAGACTCAGATGAGTCACAGGGATGTTAGGAAGTATTTATTCAGTCATAGAGTTATCAGGAAGTGGAACAATCTGGAGAGTGATGTAGTGGAGGCAGGATCCATACCTTGCTTTAAGAAGAGGTATGATAACGTTCATGGAGCAGGGAAAGAGTGGACCTAGTAGCGACCAGTGAAGATGCGGGGCCAGGAGCTATGACTCGACCCTTGCAACTACAAATAGGTGAATAGGCGAGTACACACACACACACACACACACAATCGTTCAGAACAGGACCCTGTACACTGTGTACGTTAGGCCCATATTGGAGTATGCAGCACCAGTTTGGAACCCACACCTAGCCAAGCATGTGAAGAAGCTCGAGAAAGTGCAAAGGTTTGCAACAAGACTAGTCCCGGAGCTAAGGGGTATGTCCTACGAGGGGAGGTTAAGGGAAATCGACCTGACGACACTGGAGGACAGGAGAGATAGGGGAGACATGATAACAACATATAAGATACTGAGAGGAATTGACAAAGTGGACAGAGACAGAATGTTCCAGAGATGGGACACAACAACAAGGGGACACAGATGGAAGTTGAAGACTCAGATGAATCACAGAGATGTTAGGAAGTATTTCTTCAGTCACAGAGTTGTCGGGAAGTGGAATAGTTTAGGAAGCGATGTAGTGGATGCAGGCTCTATACATAGCTTTAAGCAGAGGTATGATAAAGCTTATGGCGCAGGGAGAGTGACCCAGTAGCGGCCAGTGAAGAGGCGGGGCCAGGAGCTTTGAATCGACCCCTGCAACCACAACTAGGTGAGTACAACTAGGTGAGTGAGTACATCACATTTACCACCACTATAAATTTACAAGAATTTCTGGAAAAGCTTATAGTTTTTTATGAATATGTCAGTACTAGTGTGTCAGTACTAGTGTGTCAGTACTAGTGTGTCAGTATTAGTGTCTCAGTACTAGTGTGTCAGTACTAGTGAGTGTCAGTACTAGTGTCAGTACTAGTGTGTCAGTACTAGTGTGTCAGTACTAGTGTGTCAGTATTAGTGTGTCAGTACTAGTGTGTCAGTACTAGTTTGTCAGCATTAGTGTGTCAGTACTAGTGAGTGTGTCAGTACTAGTGTGTCAGTACTAGTGTGTCAGTACCAGTGTGTCAGTACTAGTGTGTCAGTACTAGTGAGTGTGTCAGTACTAGTGTGTCAGTACTAGTGTGTCAGTACTAGTATGTCAGTACTAGTGTGTCAGTACTAGTGTGTCAGTACTAGTGTGTCAGTACTAGTGTGTCAGTATTAGTGTGTCAGTACTAGTGTGTCAGTACTAGTGAGTGTGTCAGTACTAGTGTGTCAGTACTAGTGTGTCAGTACCAGTGTGTCAGTATTAGTGTGTCAGTACTAGTGAGTGTGTCAGTACTAGTGAGTGTGTCAGTACTAGTGTGTCAGTACTAGTGTGTCAGTACTAGTGTGTCAGTACTAGTGAGTGTGTCAGTACTAGTGGGTGTGTCAGTACTAGTGAGTGTGTCAGTACTAGTGAGTGTGTCAAAACTAGTGTTTCAGTACTAGTGAGTGTGTCAAAACTAGTGTTTCAGTACTAGTGAGTGTGTCAAAACTAGTGAGTGTGTCAGTACTAGTGAGTGTGTCAGTACTAGTGTGTCAGTACTAGTGTGTCAGTACTAGTGAGTGTGTCAGTACTAGTGTGTCAGTACTAGTGTGTCAGTACCAGTGTGTCAGTATTAGTGTGTCAGTACTAGTGAGTGTGTCAGTACTAGTGAGTGTGTCAGTACTAGTGAGTGTGTCAGTACTAGTGTGTCAGTACTAGTGTGTCAGTACTAGTGTGTCAGTACTAGTGTGTCAGTACTAGTGTGTCAGTACTAGTGAGTGTGTCAGTACTAGTGAGTGTGTCAGTACTAGTGAGTGTGTCAGTACTAGTGAGTGTGTCAGTACTAGTGAGTGTGTCAAAACTAGTGAGTGTGTCAGTACTAGTGAGTGTGTCAGTACTAGTGTGTCAGTACTAGTGTGTCAGTACTAGTGAGTGTGTCAGTACTAGTGAAGGTGACGCTATCTCTACGTCACCTGAGGTGAGAGGAAGTGCAAATAAGAACGATGGAGAGACAGTGGGGGAGGAAAAAGAAGCAGGGATAGGAGAAGGAGAAGTTGGAGTAAAGAATGATGGAGTAGAGAAGGGAGACAAAGAGGAGAAGGGAGAGTAGAAGAAAGGAGGACGAGAGGGAATAGAAGATTAGGGAAAGACGAAGACTAGAGGGAGACAAACACTAGAGAAAGAGGAAGAAAAGGGAAAGGAAGACTTGAGAAAGGAAAACTAGAGGACAATTAGGAGAGAGAACAGAGGGAGAAAAACATTAGGAAAGGAATTACAACTGGCAACGGAGGAAGAAAGCGAAGAGAAAGGTGAGAAAATTAATATTAGTAGCTAGGAAAAAATATGAGGTGTAATAGGAAATGTGATGATGTCGGAGAGGCTAGTGAGAAAGATGGATAGGAGAGGCTAGTGAGAAAGATGGGTAGGAGAGGCTAGTGAGAAAGATGGGTAGGAGAGGCTAGTGAGGAAGATGGATAGGAGAGGCTAGTGAGAAAGATGGGTAGGAGAGGCTAGTGAGAAAGATGGGTAGGAGAGGCTAGTGATAAAGATGGGTAGGAGAGGCTAGTGAGGAAGATGGGTAGGAGAGGCTAGTGAGAAAGATGGGTAGGAGAGGCTACTGAGGAAGATGGGTAGGAGAGGCTAGTGAGAAAGATGGATAGGAGAGGCTAGTGAGAAAGATGGGTAGGAGAGGCTAGTGAGAAAGATGGGTAGGAGAGGCTACTGAGGAAGATGGGTAGGAGAGGCTACTGAGGAAGATGGGTAGGAGAGGCTACTGAGGAAGATGGATAGGAGAGGCTAGTGAGAAAGATGGGTAGGAGAGGCTACTGAGGAAGATGGGTAGGAGAGGCTACTGAGGAAGATGGGTAGGAGAGGCTACTGAGGAAGATGGATAGGAGAGGCTACTGAGGAAGATGGATAGGAGAGGCTAGTGAGAAAGATGGGTAGGAGAGGCTACTGAGGAAGATGGGTAGGAGAGGCTACTGAGGAAGATGGATAGGAGAGGCTACTGAGGAAGATGGATAGGAGAGGCTACTGAGGAAGATGGATAGGAGAGGCTACTGAGGAAGATGGATAGGAGAGGCTACTGAGGAAGATGGGTAGGAGAGGCTACTGAGGAAGATGGGTAGGAGAGGCTACTGAGGAAGATGGATAGGAGAGGCTACTGAGGAAGATGGATAGGAGAGGCTACTGAGGAAGATGGATAGGAGAGGCTACTGAGGAAGATGGATAGGAGAGGCTAGTGAGAAAGATGGGTAGGAGAGGCTACTGAGGAAGATGGATAGGAGAGGCTACTGAGGAAGATGGGTAGGAGAGGCTACTGAGGAAGATGAATAGGAGAGGCTAGTGAGAAAGATGGATAGGAGAGGCTAGTGAGAAAGATGGGTAGGAGAGGCTACTGAGGAAGATGGATAGGAGAGGCTAGTGAGAAAGATGGGTAGGAGAGGCTACTGAGGAAGATGGATAGGAGAGGCTAGTGAGAAAGATGGGTAGGAGAGGCTACTGAGGAAGATGGATAGGAGAGGCTAGTGAGAAAGAAGGGTAGGAGAGGCTACTGAGGAAGATGGATAGGAGAGGCTAGTGAGAAAGATGGGTAGGAGAGGCTACTGAGGAAGATGGATAGGAGAGGCTAGTGAGAAAGATGGGTAGGAGAGGCTACTGAGGAAGATGGATAGGAGAGGCTACTGAGGAAGATGGATAGGAGAGGCTACTGAGGAAGATGGATAGGAGAGGCTACTGAGAAAGATGGGTAGGAGAGGCTAGTGAGAAAGATGGAAATGAGAAGGAGGGAAATAAAGAGGAAGAGGATATTAGATGTCAAATATGATAAGGATGAAATTTTTAGACAGAAAGAAGAATAAAGGAAGAGAGAAGGGAGGAATGAGTGAAGCAATAAGAGAAGATGAATGGATGGAAGGTAAGAGAAGATTAATAACAGGTGTGTGTGTGTGTAGGTGTGTGTAGGTGTGTGTAGGTGTGTGTAGGTGATGTGTGTGTGTAGGTGATGTGTGTGTGTGTGTATGTGTGTGTGTGTGTGTGTGTGTGTGTGTGTGTGTGTGTGTGTGTGTGTGTGTGTGTGTGCGTGCGTGCGCCCTCAAGCGTGTGGGGGGAGGGGGGAAAGAAGCTACAGGTTGGTCTGGTGAAGCCAGGATCGATAATGGTCAGGCTGCTGCTTTGTGTGTCAGGGACCAATTTGGTCTGTGTGTCAGGGACCAATTTTGTCACCCAACCAAACACTGGTATTTACAGACTCCCACTGATACCGTGCTGTTCCTTACCCCTCATACTCTGAGTCACTCATACCAGGATCCTCCTCTCCCCTCATACTGACCCCTGATACTTTTTTTTATTTTTATTAACATCGACCGTTTCCCACCAAGGCAGGGTGACCCGAAAAAGAAGAAACAATATCATCATTATTTACTCCATCACTGTCTTGCCAGATGGGTGCCTACACTACAGTTATAAAACTGCAACTTGTCAACACCCCTCCTTCAGAGTGCTGGCACTGTACTTCTCATCTCCAGGACTCAAGTCCGGCCTGCCGGTTTCCCTGAATCCCTTCATAAATTTTACCCTGCTTACACTCCAACAGCACATCAAATCATAAAAACCATTTGTCTTCATTCGCTCCTATCTAACACGCTCACGCATGCTTGCTGGAAGTCCAAGACCCTCGCACACAAAACCTCTTTTAATCCCCTCCCTCCAACCTTTCCAGGGACGACCCCTACCCCGCCTTCCCTCCACTTCAGATTTATACGCTAAGTCATTCTATTTTGTTCCATCCTCTCTACATGTCCAAACCACCTCAAAAGCCTCTCCTCAGCCTTCTGCATAATATCTATAGTAATCCCACACCTCTTCCTAATTTCCAAACTACGGATTCTCTGCATTATATTCACACCACACATTGACCTCAGACACATCTCCACTATCTTCAGCCTTCTTGTTGCAACATTCACCACCCATGCTTCACACCCATTTGAGAGCGTTGGTATAACTATATTCTCATGCATTCCCCTCTTTGCTTCCATGGATAACTTTCTTTGTCTCCACAGACTCCTCAGTACACCACTCACGTTTTTCCCGCTCATCAATTCTACGATTCACCTCGTCTTTCATAGACCCATCCGCTGACAAGTCCACTCCCAAATATCTGAATACATTCACTTCCTCCATACTCTCTCCCTCCAATCTGATATCCAATCTTTCGTTACCCAATTTTTTTGTTATCCTCATCACCTTACTCTTTACTATGTTCACTTCTCTTCAGAGTCTCCCAAAAGAACAGTGTCATCAACAAAAAGCAACTGTGCCAACACCCGAACATTCACATCCCTTACAACCCATCTATAAATATATTGAACAACCACGGTGACATCACACATCCTTATCTAAGGCCCACTTTTACTGGGAAATAATCTCCCTCTCTCCTACATACTCTAACCTGAACCTCAGTATCCTCATAAAAACTCTTCACTACTTTCAGTAACCTACCTCCTATTCCATATATTCGCAACATCTGCCACATTGCATCCCTATCCACCCTATCATACACCTTTTCCAAATCTATAAATGCCACAAAAACCTCTTAACCCTCATCTAAATACTGTTCACCTATACGTTTCACTGTAAACACCTATATGTTTCACTTGGTCTACACACCCCCTACCGTTCCTAAAACTTCCTTGTTCATCTGCAATTCTGTTCTCTGTCTTACTCTTAATTCTTTCAATAATAACTATCATACATTTTACCAGGTATACTAAACAGGCTTATTCCCCTATAATTTTTACACTCTCTCTTTTTTACCCTTTGCCTTTATACAAAGGAACTATGCACGCTCTCTGCCAATCCCTAGGTACCTTACCCTCTTTCATACATTTATTAAATAAAAGCACTAACCACTCCAAAACAATATCCCCAACTGCTTTTAACATTTCTGTCTTTATCCCATCAATCCCAGCTGCTTTACCCCTTTTCATTCTATCCAATGCCTCACGCACTTTTCCCACACTCACAACTGGTTCTTCCTCACTCCTACAAGATGTTATTCCTCCTTGCCCTATACAGGAAGTCACAGCTTCCCTATCTTCATCAACATTTAACAGTTCCTCAAAATATTCCCTCCATCTTTCCGATAACTAACTCTCCATCTAATAACTCTCCTCTCCTGATACTACCCCCTCACATATACCAGGATCTTCCCCTCACCTCATACTGACCTTTACAGATATCAGGGTGTTGACCCTCGTACTGATAACTGTGATGTTAACCCTCGTAACAATGCCAGAACTACCTTTCAGAGTGCCAGAACTACCCTTCAGAATGCCACGAGTACCTTTCAGTGTCACAACTACCCTTGAGAGTGTCGCAACTACCCTTGAGAGTGCCACAACTACCCTTCAGAGTGCCACACCTTTACAGGCAACATGCGCAACATTGCAAGGGAGCGTCGCACCAGAGATGAACCTATGGAATATTAACTAAGCCATTATACCCAAGCCATTGTTTCCTCTTGTATTGTGTCCAGACCACGCTGCCTGCCACCACTACTGCCTGCCACCTCTACTGACTGCCACCACAACTAACTGCCTGCCACCACTACTGATTGCCACCACTACTGCCTGCCACCACTACTGATTGCCACCACTACTGCCTGCCACCACTACTGATTGCCACCACTACTGGCTGCCACCACTACTGGTTGCCACCACTACTGGCTGCCACCACTACTGGCTGCCACCACTACTCTGGCTGCCAGCACTACTGGCTACCACCACTACTGACTGCCACCACTACTGCCTGCCACCACTACTGGCTACCACCACTACTGGCTGCCACCACTACTGGCTGCCACCACTACTGACTGCCACCACTACTGGCTGCCACCACTACTGCCTGCCACCACTACTGACTGTATTTGGTGAAGATCTTTGGAACACACGACATAAGGTAAAGTGCTTTAGGTAACACAAATTATGTTTCATATTTATTCCTTAATTGTCTGCAACATTCCCAGCTGGAATGTCTCAGACAGGAATAAATAATTCAGTTACGGATATTTAGTACATATATTAATATTAATTTTATTTGAGAATGGGTCAGGTATGTGGAGATGTGAATGTGTCTTATGTCCAGTCTTATACGAGAGAGAAAGAGAGAGAGATTGTGAGTTACCTTTCCTTGAGAATGTAGGGAGGATTCCTGTTTTGTTTACGTGTGTGTGTGTGTGTGTACTCACCTAGTTGTGGTTGCAGGGGTCGAGTCATAGCTCCTGGCCCCGCCTCTTCACTGGCCACTACTGGGTCACTCCCTGCGCCATGAGCTTTATCATACCTCTTCTTAAAGCTATGTATGGATCCTGCCTCCACTACATCACTTCCCAAACTATTCCACTTCCCGACCACTCTGTGACTGAAGAAATACTTCCTAACATCCCTGTGATTCATATGAGTCTTCAACTTCCAACTGTGTCCCATCTCTGGAACATTCTGTCTCTGTCCACCTTGTCTATTCCTCTCAGTATTTTATATGTCGTTATCATGTCCCCCCTATCTCTCCTGTCCTCCAGTGTCGTCAGGTCGATTTCCCTTAACCTCTCCTCGTAGGACATACCCCTTAGCTCCGGGACTAGTCTTGTTGCAAACCTTTGCACTTTCTCTAGCTTCTTTACGTGCTTGGCTAGATGTGGGTTCCAAACTGGTGCTGCATACTCCAGTATGGGCCTAACGTACACAGTGTACAGGGTTCTGAACGATTCTTTATTAAGATGTCGGAATGCTGTTCTTAGGTTTGCTAGGCGCCCATATGCTGCAGCAGTTATTTGGTTGATGTGCGCCTCAGGAGATGTGTGTGTGTGTGTGTGTGTGTGTTCTCCCCATGTTTAAGTTGAGTATTTATGGTTCTACTCTTTAGATAATACAATTATTTTGTAGATGCCTGTGTGTCTAGTAACACACACACACACACACACACACACACACACACACATCGACCAGTGAAGAGGCGGGGCCAGGAGCTGTGAATCGACCCCTGCAACTACATATAGGTGAGTACACACATGCACCCACCTCTACTGGCCGTCAGATGAATAATTGAAGACAGACGTCACCTGACACAAGACAGACGTCATCTGATAAGACAGACGTCACCTGATAAGGCAGACGCCACATGACACAAGACAGACATCACCTGACACAAGACAGACGTCACCTGACACAAGACAGACGCCACCTGACACAAGACAGACGCCACCTGACACAAGACAGACGTCACCTGACACAAGACAGACGTCACCTGACACAAGACAGACGTCACCTGACACAAGACAGACGTCACCTGACACACGACAGACGTCACCTGACACACGACAGACGTCACCTGACACAAGACAGACGTCACCTGACACAAGACAGACGTCACCTGACACAAGACAGACGTCACCTGACAGGACACATTACCTTACATAAGACCCTTGCATTGGCTAATTTATTATCCCTAAAAAGGTGAATCACCCCTGGATTGGCTAATCTATAATCTCTAAAAAGGTGACTTACATCTGGATTGGCTAATTTATTATTCCAAAAAAGTGAATCACACA
This sequence comes from Cherax destructor, assembly GCA_009830355.1. Taxonomy (NCBI): domain Eukaryota; kingdom Metazoa; phylum Arthropoda; class Malacostraca; order Decapoda; family Parastacidae; genus Cherax; species Cherax destructor. The sequence continues at coordinate 202,333 of WNWK01001915.1, read as the reverse complement.
CTGGATTGGCTAATCTATTATCCATAATAAAGGCTGAATTACCCCTGGACTGGCTAATCTAACAGTATTGTGATTCCCAACTCTCTCGGTAATTACTTTTCCCATGCTTAAGTTAACTGAGGAAGAGCTCAGCAAATTGGCACAACCAATTTGGATGTAAATAACGTGCTGGTGAGCACTGTGACACGAGAGAGAGAGAGAGAGAGAGAGAGAGAGAGAGAGAGAGAGAGAGAGAGAGAGAGAGAGAGAAGTATAAGAAAAGCTTATGCTGGAATTGTTCCCATTGCAGAATTGTAAAAACAAAGTCTTAATATTCAGAATAAACAGTCACAATACCGTGACTGCAAGGACACAACCAGCATTCAGGAGACTGAAACGTATGACGACGACGTTTCGCTCCCACTTGGACCATTAACAAGTGACGCTGTGACTAGTTAATGGTCCAACTCGGAGAGAAACGTCGTCCTAAGTTCCATTTTCCTAGGTGCGGGTTGTCTATGTCCTGTCATGAAAGCAAGTTCCACAAGACCTGGATCAAGGAAAACTATTTCAGAATCTTAAGAAAGACACAATATGTCCTGGTTTTAGAAAACTTATAAACTATCACGTTCTTACAAAAACTTCAAAGAAAGCTGTCTTGCTCTTAGAAAACTTCCAAAACAACATCTTACTCTTGTAAAACTTTAAAAACAATATCCTGCTGTTAAGAAAGAAACCCAAAGAAAACGATTATCCCCATCAGGAAGGTAATCCAGAGCAACACCGGGCGACGAGAAGGGTCAAGACAGTTTGTGGGCGGCGACCCCTCTCAAAGGGGCTAAGCCCACCTCTATGTTCCAACACTAGCAGTAAAGGTGTGGGCTAAGGTGGTCATAACCTCTTTTTTCCATTAGAAGAGATGAAGTCTTACAGCTAAGATCCCCCCACACACAGGTTATCCAAGCGTGGATGATCCTACCACTTACCTTAGCTTCTACTTACACACATTACGAGGCTGAGAGGATCGCACAGCGGCGCACGTCTGATCCAATACCAGAGAGGTGTATACAGGGTGACCTAAAAGTCTGGACATACAGTCGAAATGGCATTTTTGTAATAATTATCCAGTAATTTTAATATCTTCAACATGCTGTCCACCATTACGGACGCAAAGTTCAACGCGCTTTGCATGATTCACATGAACGCGTTGCAGTAACACCGGTAACTGCGTGGAAAAAAAATAGAATATTAGTAACATTTCCTATGTGTCCAGAGTTTTGGGTCACTGTACTGGTGGGCCAGCGTGTCTGAGACGACCTGTGTGAAGACCACTCACTGACGAGCCGGGACGCAGCGTAGTCTGATAAAGCTGGACGTTAGTGGCTTCTGAGTCTCTCTTGTGGCTGACCCTTCATGATGGGGTCACCTGTAAACCTCTATTTATTTCAGCATGTTACAATACTTGTACAATGGTGAATGGCATTTGGGTGTACATGCAGAAAGCCCCTATATATGCAGAGCATTTCGAGCCAGCTAGGCTTTATTATACGTTTCGCTCAGTGCTTGAGTTTCAGAGAGAGAGAGAGGGGGGGGGGAAGGAGGTGGTGATGTAGGTAACAGCTCTTCGCTTGTAAACAAAGTTAGGAATCCTTAACCTAACCTTGTAAAACCTTGTGTAAAGAGAGAGAGAGAAAAAAAAATCGCAGTTGCCTCGCTGCACACAGCAGCTGTCCTGCTATTTACTCCAACAGCTGGTTTCTAAGTACGTACCAACAAACTCAAACAGCTGGTATCCATGCTTCAACACCCCCAACAGCTGGTATCCATGCTTCAACACCCCCAACAGCTGGTATCCATGTTTCAACACCCCCAAACAGCTGGTCCCCCATGCTTCAACACCCCCAAACAGCTGGTCTCCATGTTTCAACACCCCCAACAGCTGGTCTCCATGCTTCAACCTCCCCAACAGCTAGTCTCCATGCCTCAACACCCCCAACAGCTGGTCTCCATGCTTCAATACCCCCAACAGCTGCTTTCTATGCACCAACGTCCCCAACAGCTGGTTGCCCTCAAGCACCACCTGCAACAGATGGGACTCGTGCAGATCAATAGTCAGCAGAGCTGCTCCATGTCGGTCATATCCCTGGGCGGCCAAATTTACCGTCATCCAGAGGTCGCCCCGTCACCTCAATCTCCTCTTTTCACGTCAACGGCAAAGAAAAAAAGAGGATACGCTATAGAGCAAAGCTTTTGCTTCATGGAACTGAACTCTTTTTCCAGGCAGAGGGACTGACCACCTCAAATACTCTCTCTCTCCAAGGTTGATGGACTCTTATTACATCTTCATTTTACTACTATACCTGCTGCCATTGTATTCGACTGAAGAAGCCGACTTCGTAGGCGAAACGTTTCATCAATAAAGACACCCAACTATTGCACATGCGTCTTAACCATCAACCGACAGGATGATGAATTTGACACTTGTGCAACACTTGGGTATCTTTATCTACATTCCTGTCAGACACAGCAACATCTTGGGATCTTGATACAGGGAAAGCTATTCTTGCCTGACTTATAGGCATGACCTACTTTCACCTGTGGATTTATCCAAGGTGACACCGCCTACGACTGCTTCCCCTCACCAGTATATAAGCCCCGTCTTCGCACATATGCTACATTCTTATCAAGATTGATGGACTGATCACATCGACTCCAGGCTGAGGGACTGATTTTTGAATTACAGGTAAATATAACACTGGAGATAGTAGTAGCTTTAAGGTGATCAATCTGACTCAGTCTTGGCAAGAAGTGGTTAGTCCTCAAAGCCTCTTCGGTTCAAACACACCGCTGCGCCTCACACACAATCATGGCTTAAGCCGGAGATCCCAACAATGCAACTTCCCTAATGGCTTAGTGGAGTTAGATAACAAGCTTGCAGCATCTGGAGTCCATCACGACGGACACTCCAGGGAATGGACACTTGAGAAATGGTCTGGTGACACCGACAAGATGTGGAAAGACATTTATGTACATTTCAGGACATTAAAGGAAACGTTTAGCCCCGAGTGGCTTCTTCAGTCCTAATGGAGATTACCCGACCACTATTCAATGCAACGATCTGAGTTGTAGTCAATCCAACAAGGACTAAATTAGTTTTTCCAACGTCTGTAGCAGCCTATTCTTCACGTGGACTCGCTCTCTCTCCTCTCAGTCAACTTAACACAGCTCAACACAAGCTTATACTATGCCAGCTTAAGATTCATCCAGCTAGGAATATTTTTTTTTTTTTTAGGTTGGATGAGTCTGGTGCTGGCATGGTACAATGTACAACTCACTGGACTGCTAGTTTTAAGACTGGCTTACCTGAAGGACACACATCCGAAGGATGTTTTCTGGCGTCAACGCCGGAGGGTCAGCCACCCAGGATACCCCAAGAAAGTCAGTGCGTCATCGAAGACTGTCTTATTTCCATTGGGATCCTTCAATCTTGTCCCCCAGGATGCGACCCATGCCAGTCGGCTAACACCCAGCTACCTATTTGCTTGCTAGTGAACAAGGGACAGCAGGTGTAAGAAAACATGCTCAATATTTCCACTCGGCCGGTGATTGAATCACGGACACTCAGTATGTGAGGCGGGAGCGTTGCCTACCAAGCCACGGGACACCGTGATAGGAGTTAGACTGTAGTTGGTTCTTTAAAATAGTTTAAAGCCAATCAACTACACGAGGGTGCTTTGTACCTCACTCTGTACCAATATATACCCTCTGTGTCCATGTATTGGTGGTAACAGCTTGACAAAGTTCCTGGAGAGCGAAACGTTGCCACAGTAAAATGTTACATTAGTTGAACTTGTGTCCTTTTATATAACATTGTCGGTAATTCTACCAACATTAATAGAAGTTTATTTCTATCTAACGCTTCATGTAATTCCTCTCACTTCCTGCCATCATCTTGTCTATCCCTTTCTCATCCTGCCTCTCCTCTATCTTTCGTTTTTTTATTCCCTGCCTCTCACCTCCTACTGCTCTTTCCAGTTCCCCCCCCCTTCCTCTCACTTTCTCATTTTCCACCTCTGTTTCTCTCCTATTTTCTTCCTCTTCCCTTCTGCTCCTCTTGCTTTGCTCTCTGTATTCTATTTCTCTCCTCTCACGTTCTTGTTACTTCTTATATCTTTCTCCTTTCCAAATGGTCACCATCTTCCTCTCTCTCTCTCGCTCTCTCTCTCTCTCTCCATCTCCTTCGATTATTTCCTCAAGCTTTCTCCCTCTCCTGTCTTTTGCTAACTTTCCATTATTCCCATTTTTTATTCTTTGGACTTTCATAATTCTCTTTCTTATTCCCCTATTTCTCCATCATTCTCCTTCCTCTATCCCTCTCCTCTGTTCCACATTTTATTCCATAGTTTCTCGTTTCCTCTTCCCGTCTTATAGCTATCTTCTATTACCATTTTCATTTAAACAATTCATTATCTCATCCAACCATTTCATTCTCTCCCCTTCGTCCTCTCTCTCTCTCTCTCTCTCTCTCTCTCTCTCTCTCTCTCTCTCTCTCTCTCTCTCTCTCTCTCTCTCTCTTACACACAGGGTTTGACAAGGTTAGGTTAAGGATTCTTAACTTCATTGACAAGCTAAGAGCTGTTACCTACATCAGCTCAATTGAAAGCATTTGTATTGTTATGAAACATACAAGTAGGGAACAGGATGAAGTCGGGGCCATCTGTGGGCCAGCATTTTCATTTGATCGACTGATTTTTATCTCGTTGATATCATTATGCTGTACGAACGTGTTCCAGACTCAAGTCCTCCTGGGGATAAATGATCTCAGACGAAGTGAAGTTGCTGCTTTCTGCCCGTCTTGTGGTGTAGACGCTCGCTTCTCATTGTCCTCGAAGTGGAGCCAAGTGTGGTACTTTGACAATGTTTGCCTTGTACATAACAGTAAGGCCGCCCACATCCCTCCTGTGTTGAAGGCTCTGCTGAAATGACAGATCTATCCAGGATGGGTCCAAGCGAGAGATAAGACGTCTTGCTCTGTTCTCTACTCTGTCAAGCAGTCGCAGATGAGATGGGGGGGCAGGCAAACCAAGAAAGTGGAGCATACTCAAGGTGTGAGCGTACTTGTGCCTCATACAGAATCTTGCAACCCCTACTGTCGAGCAAATGCGAGATACGTCGAAGTGCTGTAAGCTTCCTGGCGGCCTTGTTTGCAAGATTTACAACGTAGTTCTTCATGGCTCTCTCTCTCTCTCTCTCTCTCTCTCTCTCTCTCTCTCTCTCTCTCTCTCTCTCTTCCTCCCTCTCTCTCTAGCAAGTGCTTGTCTTGACCATCTATCTGCAGACCCAATGTTCATTTCTGGGTCTCCGTACTCTACTCCCTCCCCCTCAATCCCTCCCCAATTTATTTCCCTTCCTCTGGCTTGTCTCTGTCTCTCTCTCTTTCTCTCCTTCCTGTCTTCATCTAAGTAATAGCTGGACTATACTCCAAACACCCGCACTTATTACGACGTTTCGCTCAATCCTGGGGTGAGAAAAACAGAGAAGGCCAGTATACACTATGGCAGGGGCGGGAGAAGAAGGGAGTGGTAGTAGAAATTGTAGTAGTAGCAAAAGTAGTGGTAATAGTAGCAGTGGATGGAGAATTAGAGACAGAAGTAGTTATGGTAGCGGCAATAATGAGGTAGTAATGGTTGTGGGGGGACCACCACTATTGCTACTAGCAGTAGTAGCAGCAACAGCAACAACACTAGTAGTAGCAGCAACAACACTAGTAGTAGTAGCAGCAGCATCAGTAGTAGTAATAGTACCAAAAAATAACAAAGAAGCAGTGTAGGAGATGACGTCAGCCAGGCGAGGCAGGACTAATACCACTGCTTCCCTACACCTGCACTTCTCTAAGCCTACTGGCTCAAACGAGGGAGGAAAAAAAGCAAGAGAAAGCAGACGAGAAAGAAGGTATAAGAGGAGGAAGAAAGAAAGTGTAATGAGAACTAAGATTCAAGTAAGGTAAACTATGTATACGAGGTGTTTCGACAAGATTGCCTCTGTGGAGACTTACAAGGCTACTAGACAGTATTAGCAGAGGACCAGTTAACAGGATGACTCTCATTTCTAACATGATGAATTAGACTGGGTAATAAGAACATAAGAAAGGAGGAACACTGCAGAAGGCCTACTGTTCCCATACAAGGCAAGTCCTTATCAAAACCAACACTACCCAAGACTTTACTCCCGTACCCACAAGATCCCAAGATGTTGCTGTGTCTAACACGGCACAACACAGAGCTGCTAGTGTTGCCAAGGCGAACATTCCTTTTGTGTTCTTAAAGTCTGTCAACAAAAGAGCGGATAGTTTCAACGAAGTATTGGAGAGAAGAAGAGAGAGTGACGTATACAGTGGAGGGTGTTGCTAAGATACCCAAGGCGGTTCATGTATATCAATTCCCACCTAATAGTGTTATTATTGTTAATACTAACATTAATAATAATAATAATAATAATAATAATAATAATAATAAAGAGTAATAAGGCACAATGCCGTGACTGGAACAATACACAAATAACCTCACACAGGAGAATGAAACTTATGAGGACGTTTCGCTCCAACTTAGATAATTAACTAATCAAGTCAGACAGAAACGTTGTCAAGTTTCAGCCTCCAATGTGCGAGTTAATTGTTAAATAATAATTATAATAATATAATAAAGCGATAATATTAAAATCTGATAATTAAAAAATAAGATTTATTTTATAACCATACCAATAATAATAATAATAATAATAATAACAATAATAATAATAACAATAACTAATAATAATAATAATAATAATAATAATAATAATAATAATAATAATAATAATAATAATAATAATAATAATAGACTAGTAAACATCTCTACGATGCGCTTTACTTTTCTTTTTCCTCTCATTTCTACGAGTGTGCGTGCGCAGGCGGACGCACTCACACACGCACTTTTCAATTCGAGGGAATGTTTGTCAAGGCGCCAGTGTGGCGCACACACACACACACACATCCCTCTTCTCCCCAACCCCCAGAAGGGGAAGAACTGGGGAGGAGAGATCTCCCCCCTCAGAGGCAGAACTGGGAGTCTCTCACCCCCTGAGGAAGGTCTAGGGAGGGGGGATCCAAGACGCAATGGTGCACTTTGCAAAAAAAAAAAAAAAGTGTCAGCACTTTACCTACTCCTGGGTGCTTTAGAATAGATATTCTCGAGAATAAATATCCTCGCGGATAGATATCCTCGCGGATAGATATCCTCACTGTCCACCCTAAACTTGCCCCAGCTGTATGCAAATGTGTATATGTATATATGCATGTGTTTATATGTACATGTGGATGTGTGCATATTGAATGCGTGTGAGTGTATATGCATATACATATATGTGTATATGTAGAGATATTCATCTGTATATAATTACATATACAATTGAAACGCTCGTCTACATACATATGTAACTATCATATGTAGAAGAGTAGCAGCACACTGCTGATGTAGCTTTATATATATAAACAAAGTCAAGATTAGTGCCTTTATATGTGCACAGACCTATGATTGACCCTTTTTTTTTTTCTTTTTTTTGTGTGTGTGTGTGTGTGTGTGTGTGTGTGTGTGTACGCGCGCGTGCGTGCACAATTAGGGTCACAAGTGACATGGTCCTTAGACAAATAGATAAATTAAAACCTAACAAATCCCCAGGTCCTGATGAACTGTAAGCAAGGGTTCTAAAGGAATGTAAAGAGGAGCTTAGCAAACCTTTGGCTAATCCTTTCAACATATCACTACAAACTGGCATGGTGCCAGATAAGTGGAAAATGGCAAATGTGATACCTATTTTCAAAGCAGGTGACAGGTCCTTAGCTTCGAACTATAGACCAATAAGCCTAACCTGATAAATTAGACACATATGCAATACTTGCGTATCTTTATTGAGGAAACGTTTCGCCACATAATGGCTTCATCAGTCCATACAAAGGAGAATCTTGAAGAACAGGAGGAGTTTGAGGTAATCAGTCCCTTAGCCTTGAGTCGATGAAGCCACTGTGTGGCGAAACGTTTCCTCAACAAAGATACCCAAGTGTTGCATATGTGTCTAATTTATCAACTTGTCGGTTCTCTGAACCATTCATCTACAAGCCTAACCTCCATAGTGGGAAAATTTATGGAATTCAATAATTGCCGAGGCAATTCGTAGCCATCTTGAAGAGCATAAATTGATCAACGAATCTCAGCACGGTTTTACAAAAGGGAGTTACTGCCTTACAAATTTATTAACTTTTTTCACTGAGGTATTTGAGGAGGTAGATCATGGTAATGAATATGATATTGTGTATATGGACTTCAGTATGGCTTTCGATAGAGTTCCACATCAGAGACTATTGAGGAAACTTAAGGAACACGGAACAGGAGGAGAAGTTTTTTCCTGGATAGAGGCATGGTTGACAAATAGGCGGCAGAGAGTTTGCATAAATGGGGAGAAAACAGAATGGGGAAGCGTCAAGAGCGGTGTTCCACAGGGGTCAGTGTTGGGTCCCTTGTTGTTCACAATCTACATAAACGACATATATGAGTGTTTAGTAAAAGGACACAAATGCAACTAACTCCACAGGGTATAGTGTAAACCCCTGCATTGGCTGGTTCATGGTGCTTGGATTCTGTCCTGGTTAGATCCTTTATTGAAGTGCTGGATGCGATGACGACTCTAGTGCTAGCTTCTGCAAGTACTTTAGAAACGTTCGATGCAACCTGGCTGTTGGGAAGAATTATAACTTTGTTAGGAGTGGTGTTGGTGCGTTGAGAATTAATGATCTGAAGAGTTCTTTTCTTGCAATCTTTCATGAAAAAGGAAGGAAAATGTAACTCAGTGAAGGTTTGCTGAATGTATGTACATTCCTCGTCAAGAAACTCAGGACTACAAATTCGGTAAGCTCTTAGGAAAAATCCGATGATGATGCCTCTCTTGGTCTTAGTATCTTGACTGGAATAGAAGTGTGTGAGATCATTTTTATTTGTAGGTTTCCGGTAAACTTGAAATCTTAGATTGTTATCTACTTTGTAAATGAGGACGTCTAGAAAAGGTAGCTTGTCTCTGGACTCTTCTTCTAGTGTAAACTGGATCGCTGGTTCAACTGCGTTGAGCCTTGCCTGAAGATTCCGTACATCAAAACGTTTGGGAGTTATTACGAGGACGTCGTCCACGTAACGTAACCAAGTGACGCTTGAGGGGATGATGTTGGCGAAGTGTTCAGCCTCTAGGTGTTCCATGTACAAGTTGGCTAAGACAGCACACTGCTGATGTTCCCACTATGTAACTATTATAAAGTGTAGCAGTACACTGCTGGTGTTCCCACTATGTAACTATCACATAGTGTAGCGGTACACTGCTGGTGTTCCCACTATGTAACAATCATATAGAATAGTGTAGCATCACACTGTTGATTTATCTAATTTTGGTTCGATAATAACAAGTCATACAAAGCATTTCCATGTCCCTGCCAGTCCATCATGGAGTTGAGACGAGAGCTTCTTCATGCTGCACGCTACCTTGGTTGCTACAGGTAGCGCACACACTCACATCCACCCATGTAACATATGTGCATGTTGAGTGCATCCTCCTGTGTTTACATTGAGATTCTCACTCCCTCGCACTTCACCAGTTCTTTGTAGAGTATGTTAACGCAATCTTGTACTCTAACACAACTCATCCTTCTATCTTGAGTGCGAGTGTAACTCAACATACTTAACACTCTATTAGTCCCTCTTGGAGTGTGTAGACGCAATTTATCATATCTAAATACATAATTAGTCCCCGAAGGAGAGTACAGACACAACTGATCACGTCTAAGTACATAATTAGCCCCTGACGAAGTATGTAGAAGCAATCTATCACGTATGAATGCATAATTAGTCCTTCCTGGAGTGTGTAGACGCAATCATGCAAGGAACATCAAGCCTATCATCCACATGAAGGGTCTCCACGATGAAAGGGAAGGAGGGATGAGCGGCCAAAGGGCGGAGAGCTGCAACATAAAGGAAGAGGCAGCCAGATGATTACTATATATATATATATATATATATATATATATATATATATATATATATATATATATATATATATATAAAATGTCGTGTCGAATAGGTAAAATTAGTCAATTAGCAAGAACTCCTTTAAAATTAAGTCCTTTCTAAAATTTTCTCTTATACGTTTAAAGATATATTTTTTTCATTTATGTTAATGTAAAAATTAATAATGTTGTACCAAAAGACCCTTAGAAAACTTACCTAACATTATTATAACAAGCGCAATTTAATTTAGCCTAATCCAACTAAATATATTTTAGATACGATTACAATAATTTAATAATAAACAAACACAATGCAATATATTTTTTTCGTTAGGGTCAGAATGGTTTTTACGAAATTATTGCATACACAAATTTTCGCTTGCCTTTTTCGGCAAGAAGAGCATTGGTAATTAAGCCAAAATAGCAAGTTTTACCTATTCGGCACTTATATATATATATATATATATATATATATATATATATATATATATATATATATATATATATATATATATAATGATTGCTGATGCCAGACAGACGGGGTGGTTTCAGTATCTCGGAAACTGATGATCTGATCTGGCATTTTCACGCACAAAAGGCGGGTGAAATTGCTGACCTTGAAAATGTGCAGAGAACCTTCACCGCACGCATAACTGCGATAAACCACCTCAATTACTGGGAACGCTTGAAGTTCCTAAACCTGTACTCTCTAGAACGCAGGCGGGAGAGATACATTATTATATACACATGGAAAATTCTCGAGGGATTAGTACTAAACTTGCACACGAAAATCACGCCGTACGAACGCAAAAGACTCGGCAGGCGATGTAACATCCCCCCAATGAAGAGCAGGGGTGCCACTAGCACGTTGAGGGACAACACAATAAGTGTCAGGGGCCCAAGATTGTTCAACTGCCTCCCAGCATACATCAGGGGGATTACCAACAAACCCCTGGCTGTCTTCAAGCAGGCACTGGACAGGCACCTCAAGTCGGTACCTGATCAGCCGGGCTGTGGTTCGTACGTTGGACTGCGTGCGGCCAGCAGTAACAGCCTGGTTGATCAGGCTCTGGTCCAACAGGAGGCCTGGTCACAGACCGGGCCGCGGGGGCGTTGACCCCTGGAATTCTCTCCAGGTAGACTCTAGGTAGATAAGAGGAAATAAGAACAAGAACTAGTAAGAAAACAGAAGAAAACCCAGAGGGGTGTGTATATATATGCTTATACATGAATGTGTAGTGTGACCTAAGTGTAAGTAGAAGTAACAAGACATACCTGAAATCTTGCATGTTTATGAGAGAAAAAAATACACCAGCAATCCTACCATCATGTAAAACAATTACAGGCTTTCGTTTTACACTCACTTGGCAGGACGGTAGTACCTCCCTGGGCGGTTGCTGTCTACCAACCTACTATCTAGGATATATATATATATATATTTTTTTTTTTTTTTTTTTGCATATAAATGCTTTATTAATAGACAGAATACATTTATAGAAAACACAAACATGAATACAATGGTACAATATATCAAAGATTATGAATCTCCTCCAGTTCCTCCGAAGCCGGACGCGAGCCAAGTATGCAGCATGCGTTTCCCCTCTGGATGGCCACGCTGAGACGCTGGAACATGAACGTGGCTGCCCTTGGGTCCCTGGTGGTGTCGATGAGTCTGGAACCCAGTTCTTTAAGGAAACGTGTTGCATTTTTTCCCCACGCTCCCAAGGTCTCTGATCCCACTGGGACAAATTTATACTGTTGGCTTATGTCCCTGTACTTGCCGATCTTGTACTCCTCTCTGTGGTCAGCAGCTCCTCCCTGTCGCCCAACACTGTGATGGATGTAGGTGTCAGCCAGTGTCGACACACAGGTATAATCCCATGCTAAGAGCTTGCCATTCTTCCAAGGATATATATATATATATATATATATATATATATATATATATATATATATATATATATATATATATATATATATATATTAACCGATTTGTCGACTGCAATACGAAAGACCTAGAGCTGTCATTCAACTTCTCATCCCTGTGATTGTTATGTATATTTATTAATGTATGTTTGATTTGATCAGCTTTCAATTTTGCAATTCACTTCTGACTTGTTAGTGTATATGTCTGCAACATTGTTAAGAACTGCGCGATCTTGTAAGATCAAAGGATTTTCTTATTCTTTTTTTGCGTTCTTTTTCTTACACCTTCTTTTTTCTTGTCTCCCTAATTATATTTTTTCTGTTGCATCTTTACTCGCTCCCTAGTTCATTAATTACCCTTCCTTCCACTGGTTAACTACTCTTCCATCATCTTCCGCAGGTTACTTCCTCTTTCATCATCTGCTGGGGAATTGAAACAGAATTCTTCCTTCGTAAGCCATGCGTGTCGTAAGAGGCGACTAAAATGCCGGGAACAAGGAACTAGTAACCCCTTCTCCTGTATATATTACTAAATGTAAAAGGAGCAACTTTCATTTTTCCTTTTGGGCCACCCTGCCTCGGTGGGAAACGGCCGACGCGTTGAAAGAAGAATATATATATATATATATATATATATATATATATATATATATATATATATATATATATATATATATATATATAATTTTACACAAAAATTTTTACATACCAAGAGCTGTTATCCTACCTCAGTTCATTTCAAAATCCCAGCTCTAAGGTCGCATCCCCTAGGATGCGACCCACACCAGGTGACTAACACCCAGGTACCTACTTAATGCTAAGTAAACAGGGACAACAGGTGTAAGGTAGCATGCCCAACGTTTCCACTCATGCCGGGGACTGAACCACGGACACTCAGCGTATCTTACTGAAGAAGCCTACGGTGCAGGCGAAACGTCTCCACATGACATCCAAATATGTGTGTCTCATTCCTCATGACGTGTGGATCAACTGAAGCGACCCATCTTCTCCCCTGGATCAAACCTTATTGCCCAGTAATCCCCAGGCGTTGTATAACCCCTGTGACTTTACTGCTTCTGCTTGGTAATAGCAATAATAATAATAATAATAATAATAATAATAATAATAATAATATTAATAATAATAATAAAACAGGAAATTCGTGCCTCTCTCACACACATAAAACACAAAACATCAAAAGATGTTATTTTTAACGTTTACGGGGAAAGGACTCGGTCAGCTGACCAACAGTCCCAAATGATGGGGGGTCATCATGGCAGGACTCTGACCCGCGTCAGGCAACACTTGTCCTATTTCCTGGCGCATCTTACCTAACCTAACGCAACCTAACAGCCGTCTTGACGGTCTCTAGAACGGTTAAAACGAACCACGGACCGGGTGGGGTTTGAACCGAAGGCGAGTGAGTCGTAAAACTCCAGGCCAGTGCGTTAACGACTGGGCCAGTTGGCTACAATAAGATCCACCCAACTAGGTATATTTATAAACCATAGGGAGGTTAGCATAGGCCACCACTGTGACCGCAAATGCAAGTTTTTAATAGATAAATCTTCCGCCAGCGTGGCCGTGACGAACTCTAGCTAAAGTCCCCTCAAAGCCTCCTTCACAACTCAAGAAATCGTAATAACACGATTTCGTGAGACATCTTCAGATGTCTTCAGTCCCTCTCTGTAACGAATGGAAAAACAAATTAAGAAAGAGAGATTATTAAAATGAGCAGTGAGTTGAGTTTCTGTGCGCGAAACGTAGCTTAAAATATGTAGTATTTAAGCATCTTGAATATGTGGAACCAGTGTAGAAGCCTTCAAGAGGAAACTGGACAAATATCTTCACCAGGTGCCAGATCAACCAGGCTGTGACGGATATGTGGGGCAGCGGGCCTCCAGCAGCAACAGCCTGGTTGACCAGGCAAGCACCAGACGAGCCTGGCCCATGGCCGGGCTCAGAGAGTAGATACTCTCGAAACTCTTCAAAGGTATATCAAAGGTATGTGTTGATTTACCAGAGGTAGGAGAAACGTCCCCACAATAAAGATACCCAGGTTTCGCTCGTCTCCTGACAGTTTTTTTCCAATAATCCGTAGCCGGGGTAATCCGGTGTCAGGGATTATTGTTCAGGGTGTCAGGGCTTAGTGGTGGTCAGGGTGTCAGGGCTTACTGGTGGTCAGGGCGAAGGAAAATGTCTTAAAATATGTGCACGATTTAAGGGCTGCGAGAACACTTAACTGCATCATGATCCCTAAATGTTGTTGCAGTGTCAAACACTTGTGATAAACTGAAGAAGCCAGTGGCTTCTTCAGTCCAATACAGAGAAGACAAGAGAAAGATGAGGAGGAATTTGAGGTAATCAGTCCCTCAGCCTGGAGTCGAGGTGTTCAGTGCATCAATCTTGAGAAAAGTGCAGCATGTGCTCGGAGAAGTGACTTATATACTGCAGTCAGGTGAGTACAAACAGGAGGAGTTACTATTGGACAAATCCACTAGTGTACTGGACTGATGAAGCCACTGGTTGGCGAAACGTTTCCTCAATAAAGATTCCCAAATGTTGCACAAGTGTCTCATTCTTAAACTTATCGGGTTTCTAAACCATTACATCACAAATTTCAGTTAATCTGTTATGGAAAATTTTAGGAAATAAAAACTAGAGCGGAATATAAAACTAACTCTAACAACTCAATAGAGGGAACAAACTAAAGTGAGGGACTTAAGGTTGATAATGTCAAAGGATCTCACTTTTATAATGATCTTTTACACAAGTGTCATTATCACAACTGCGAGGAAAATAATAGGATGGATAATGAGAACCTTCAAAACAAGGAATGTCAAGCCAATGATGATCCTCTCCAAGTCACTTGTTCTCTCTAAGCTTCAATACTGTTCTACGCTAACAGTCACTTTCAAGGCAGGCGAAACTGCAGACCTCGAGAATATACAAAGAACCTTCACTGCACGTATACATTCAGCCAAGCACCTATATTAAAGGGAATGTTTTAAGTCCCTTGATTTGTACTCCTTGGAACGCAGCCGAGAAAGATACATCATATTCTGTATCTTGAAAACCCTAGAGGAACTGATCCCAAATATGCACACAGAAATCACTCCCCATAAAAGCAAATCTCTAGGAGGACGGTGCAATATACCACCACTGACGAACAGGGATGCCAGGAGTATACCGATAAACACAATAAGCGTAAGGGGCCCAAATTAATCAACAGCCTCCCACCATACATTAGGAGGATAATTATTATTACTCTTTGCATGCCACACTGTTTTCTGTAACTTTCGCTGTGATGTTATAAACGTTGGTCAAATGTATGTGTCACCTTCGGGTTTTGTCCACTCAATCACACAACACTGTTGCCATTATTACTTGTTGTATAACAGGTCTTGACTCGAATGTGGGGAGAGGGAAGAGGTGAGGAGTTACAGGAAACTTGAGCAAGCTGAAAGCTGTCACGAGGCGTTATGTCTCTGCACTGAACAGACGGGTATCGTACTTGTCTTTTGTTTAAGTACGGGTGTTATTGTTTTAGTACAGAAATTACTGCCTTCTTGTTTTGTTTCAGAGTTGAGGTGTGGTTGTTGTGACACTGACTACACCAGGGTGAGCTGTCCTCAAAGTTCACACTATATTTGTGGTGAATTTGCCATTAAGAAGCAAGAGAGAGATTACACAAACTTTGTCAACAAAAAGCTTGCTAGGCAGAGAAAGCAATCGTGGGCTGAAGAACTCAGACAGTGGACGTGAGGTAGGAAAAAATTATTTTATTTTTGTGTTGTAACGATCTGGAAAGAACACCAAAAAAATATGACGCTGATGACTGCTACTTATGCTGCTGTAATGTACAAGGATACAACGTCAAAAAAAAAACTAATTTTTGTATTTAAACCGTCCATCTGCCCTACGACCTGTTGGTCGTGGAACAGCATGGGGCCAGTGCTAATACTTCCTGGAATACCCAGAGAATATTCCTCTAAGCTCTGCCTGTGAGAGCAGTGATAATGATGACTCAAAGTTCCAGGGTAATAGTGAGCCTCAAACTTTTCTCCAAGTGAGGTTAATGATCTGGGTGAGAGACTTAGGCCTTGCTGAAGAGTCTCCCCAGATTTTGGGTTTCAGAATTAAAAAAAAAACATGAATATAAATATATTACAATATAGATAGAAAAAATAACTAAAACGTGATTAAATAGTATAATTCGCCTTTACAGAGATATTTCAGGCCTTTTCTGACATTTACATTTTTAGTTAAATTAGGCATATAATAAAAATGATGTACTGGTTCTAGACTCGTCACTCTCCGGGTATCGGAACCGGGATTGTGTTCCACATTTTGTTCAAGGTGATTTGATTCGCTGCACAGATGTTACGGAATTAACAGACAAGTAGAAACTATTCATGGATTATTCTGAAACAAGTCTTACGACAGTTCTTCTCAATAATGGTAACATAAGTCAAAGTCAAAGAATATTCAGTGAAATGGTTATAGTCGTAACCATAATTTTTAAAGGGGTGGAGGGGTAAGCCAGTGGAAGGCCTCGGTCAGATGACCAAAAGCTCCAACTGTATACATGACTAAAACCCGCGTCAGGAAACACTTGTCCTGTTTCCTGCCGAACGTACCTAACCTAAAGTCAAAGATTTATTTCCACATGATAAAATGTTTGTACAGAGATGGGCGACATCTGGATGCTGAACGCCCATGGTTACGCAGAGTATTTCGGCCAAGCTTAAAAGTCAAAACTTAAAATTGCTTTAAAAAAACACTTAAAAAAATGGTATAAACAAGCGGATTGCATCAAAATGTGGCCGGATTTATGTACTATTTTTTAAAATAACAAAACAAAACAAAACTAAATTTCACATTTTTTCGATTTTTTTTTTTGCAGTGAATATGCCTCTCTTCCCTAAAGAACAACTTTAAATTACAACAGCAGTCATTATTGAGCTGTGTTTCTGAGCGACACTTCGTGCATCTGAAGGAAAGTTAGGAAAATCTGGCGCTGGTTGTAATGAACATTACAGAGAACATAGGTGTTGTGTGGGCACTTAAAGGCGTGTTGCTGGGACGACCACTGGGACACACTAAGTTTGTGTGAATGGGATATTAAAACCAAAACTCCACACTAGTTCCAGAAACAAAAAGAAAAACGAACTTAGACGAGTGAAACTTATGACGACGTTTCGGTCGGAGTTGGACCATTAACTAGTCACACCGTAATAGGTTTCTAGTTCCCAGGTACCGCCTATTTGTATAATAGGTAAAGAACACAAGCGTAACTAACGCGACATTTTATTGTAGCAACGTTTCGCTCTCTTTGTCAAGCCGTAACGGCTTGACAAAGCTCCTGGAGAACGAAACGTTGTCACAATAAAAATGTCGCATTAGATGCACTTGTGTTCTTTTACCTAACATATTGTGGGTAATTCTACCAATATTATTACTATTTGTACATTGTTCCAGTCACGGTATTGTGCCTTTGATTCCTTACCAGGGACAAGGAATGTTGTACCAGGGACAAGGAATGTTGTACCAGGGACAAGGGATGTCGTACCAGGGACAAGGGATGTCGTACCAGGCAGTGCCCTTCCTGTTATACACGTCTGATCCTCTAGCTTCTGCACTAATCTCTTGTGAGGAACTGTGTCGAAGGCCTTCTTGCAGTCCAAGAAAATGCAATCAACCCACCCCTCTCTCTCATGTCTTACTTCTGTTACTTTGTCATAGAACTCCAGAAGGTTTGTGACACAGGATTTGCCTTCCATGAATCCGTGCTGGTTGTCGTTTATAATCTTGTTCCGTTCCAGGTGCTTCACCATTCTCCTCCTGATAATCTTCTCCATGACTTTGCACACTATACACGTCAGTGACACTGGTCTATAGTTTAGTGCCTCGGTTTTGTCTCCTTTCTTAAAAATGGGATGTCGTACCAGAGATCAGGAATGTCATACCAGGGACAAGGGATGTCGTACCAGGGACAAGGGATGTCGTACCAGAGATCAGGAATGTCGTACCAGGGACAAGGGATGTCGTACCAGAGATAAGTTATGTCGTACCAGGGAAAATGGATGTCGTACCAGATATATGGAATGTCGTACCAGGGACAAGGGATGTCATACCAGACATAAGGAATGTCGTACCAGGGACAAGGGATGTCGTACCAGCAATAAGGAATGTCATACCACGGACAAGGAATGTCATACCACGGACAAGGGATATCATACCTCTTACCTCCTCCTCACATAAAACTTGGTAAATGAAGCAATTTGTTAAAGGTTTATCACCAGATGGAGACGGTTTCAAGTTTGTCTTCAAGAAGTTTAAAAGACAGTCGACTGGCAAGCTCCAAGATGGCATCTTTGTCTGGCCAGATATTAGGAAACTTCTTAAGGGTGAGAATTTTGAGAACTCTCTGCCTGATGTTGAAAAAGAAGAGGCAAGGACTGTTTTCGACGTCGTCAAGTTCTTAGGTGAGTACAACGACTCAAATTACAAAGAAATCGTCATCACCAGGATGTTAGAGAAGTTCATTAACTGAGGACGTAATAACTGAGGACGTAATAAGAGTCTCAAAGTACATTTCTTCCCGAAGAAGAAAAAAAGGCACAATACGGTGACTGGAACAATACACAACCACGCACAGGAGAGAGAGGCTTTTGACAATGTTTCGGTCCGACTTGGACCATTCACAGGACGGACCGAAACGTCGTTATAAGCTTCTCTCTCTTTCATATGTGCGGGTTGTGTACATTACCAGGATGCTCACTTTTAGTGAAGATCAGGGAGAAACGTTTCACCTGGATAAAAATGATGGAGAAAGGATACCAAAGTAAACATAGCAACAACATTATAGCAGACTAATGCTGAATGTTGCACACACAACACACACACTCACACTCACACAACACACACACACACACACACACACACACACACACACACACTAACACTAACACTAACACACACGTCACACACACACATATGGGCGACTGGCAAACCTAAGATTAGCGTTCCGTTACCTTAACAAGGAATCGTTCAAGACACTGTACACCGTGTACGTCAGGCCCATACTAGAATATGCAGCACCAGTCTGGAACCCACACCTGGTCAAGCACGTCAAGAAACTAGAGAAAGTGCAAAGGTTTGCGACAAGGTTAGTTCCACAACTCAGGGGTCTGTCCTATGAAGAAAGGTTGAGGGAAATAGGACTAACAACACTGGAGGAAAGAAGGGTCAGAGGAGACATGATAACGACATACAAAATACTGCGGGGAATTGACAAGGTAGACAGTGACAGGATGTTCCAGAGAGGGAACAAAGAAACAAGGGGACACAACTGGAAGCTGAAGACTCAGATGAGTCAAAGGGATGTTAGGAAGCATTTCTTCAGCCACAGAGTAGTCAGGAAGTGGAATAGTCTAGAGAAAGATATAGTGGAGGCAGGAACTATACATAGTTTTAAGACAAGGTATGATAAAGCTCATGGAGCAGGGAGAGCAGATCCAGTAGTAGACAGCGAAGAGGCGGGGCCAGGAGCTGAGTCTCGACCCCTGCAACCAAAATTAGGTGAGTACACACACACACGTACACACACTAACACACACACACACAACACCACAACGAAAATATACAAACTGAAAAGTAACGAGAAAATAGTTATTTTAATAACCATAACTTTTAAAGGGGTGGAGGGGTAAGCCAGTGGAAGGTCTCGGTCAGATGACAAGAAGCTCCAACTAACCTAAGTAACAAGCGTAGATATTACAAAAAAAAAAAATGGCACGGGATGTAACCTCAAGAAACTGACCTTTTTCCACGATGTTTTCTAACTGTGATAAAATACCATTTAATGCACACACACAATTTAATATAAATGTCTGAATCATGTTGTGAAAAAATATCTCACGTGGAGAATAATTACCACATTCTGAGTCAGAAACCCAAATACTTGCCAAGTCAAACAACTTTAACATTTTGTAGGCCTACTGTGTAGGCCTACTGTGTAGGCGTGTGCTATAACACTTACTCTTATTGAATCTCTCCTCTGTTCTTGTTTTTATTGTTTGTTCTTTTTTCCTGACGTACACAAAAGGAGGTGGAGTGAGAGGTGAGATATAGTAGGGGTGAGAGGTGAGGTATAGTAGGGGTGAGAGGTGAGGTATAGTAGGGGTGAGAGGTGAGGTATAGTAGGGGTGAGAGGTGAGGTATAGTAGGGGTGAGAGGTGAGGTATAGTAGGGGTGAGAGGTGAGGTATAGTAGGGGTGAGAGGTGAGGTATAGTAGGGGTGAGAGGTGAGGTATAGTAGGGGTGAGAGGTGAGGTATAGTAGGGGTGAGAGGTGAGGTATAGTAGGGGTGAGAGGTGAGGTATAAGTAGGGGTGAGAGGTGAGGTATAGTAGGGGTGAGAGGTGAGGTATAGTAGGAGTGAGAGATGAGGTATAGTAAGGGTGAGAGGTGAGGTATAGTAGGAGTGATAGGTGAGGTATAGTAGGGGTGAGAGGTGAGGTACAGTAAGGGTGAGAGGTGAGGTATAGTAAGGGTGAGAGGTGAGGTATAGTAGGGGTGAGAGGTGAGGTATAGGGGTGAGAGGTGAGGTATAGTAGGGGTGAGAGGTGAGGTATAGTAGGGGTCAGAGGTGGTGGAGGGAGGCAGAGGGACCGGGAGAAGGGTGTTTCAAAATCAATAGAGGAACAGCTGGCATGTTGAGGATACACGAGAGAGAGAGAGAGAGAGAGAGAGAGAGAGAGAGAGAGAGAGAGAAGAAGAGAAGAGCAGACGAGAAGAGAGAGAGAGAGAGAGAGAGAGAAGAGACACAGACATAAGGAGACACAAAGAATGACAGAGAACTACGAAGAAGTCAACATAGAGTGCGTAGAAAGGTGAGGAGTAAAAGGCAGAAGAATCAAGTAGTGGAGGAATGGGGGAGGGTGGATGGGTGGAGGAGATGGTAGGGGTGAAGGCGAAGGGGGATAAGAGGGTGGTGGGGAAGGGAGGGAGGATAGCAACTCTGCAACAAACAACAGGTTGCAGAAACATCAGACCTCAGACCTTGGCAAAATATTTTGGGTCTCAAGAAAAACAGGTATATTAGTCGTTCACTCTGGATTACTGCCAGGGGGGGGGGAGAGGAGGGAGAGAGAGAGAGGGAAGGGGAGGGTGGAAGTGGGAGGGAGAGGGTCAGATAAGGGAAAGGAGAGGATCAGAGAAGGGAAGGGAGAGGATCAGAGAAGGGAAGAGAGAGGATCAGAGAAGGGAAGGGGGAGGATCAGAGAAGGGAAGGGAGAGGATCAGAGAAGGGAAGGGAGAGGATCAGAGAAGGGAAAGGAGAGGATCAGAGAAGAGAAGGGAGAGGATCAGAGAAGGGAAAGGAGAGGATCAGAGAAGGGAAGGGAGAGGATCAGAGAGGGGAAGGGAGATGGGGCAGAGAAGGAAATAGAGATGATCAGAGAAGGAAAGGGAGACGATCAGAGAAGAGAAAGGAGAAAGAGAGACAGAGATGAATAGAGTGAAGGAAGATGAGTGTGTTAACCTGATACATAATGTTTCCAGGGTATGGGGGGTGGAAGGGGTTCAGCACCCCTGCGGCCCGGTCCAAGACCAAGCCAAGCGAAGGCATGAAGAAGTGCACGAAAGATAGGAGAGGAAGAGGAAAAGAAGAGTATATGGGAAAGAAAGCGAGACGTCACATATCAAAGCTATATCTGTTACATTCTACATCAAAGTGTCAGTCCCCACTACACGTCTCTTGTAATGCAATAATCGCGAACCAGCGATAAAAGAACCACCAACCACAACAGAAGTCAAAATGTTTGATTTTGCTGGGTTGTCCCGAGCAAAAATACACCTAATGTACATTTAATAGACCCATAATATGCGTAGACCTTCAAAAACATTGTACAATTTGCAAATGACTCAGGAGAGTAACCTTATGACGACGTTTCGCTCAGTTTTGGCCCATTGTCGACTCCTAATTTTCCTAAGTGCTCGTTTTGTGTGAATTGTTCCAAGCACGGTATTGTGACTGGAATAATGTCTTCATAATGTCTAAATAATGTCTTAATACCTAGTCTACCTAGGTCTACTTCTGTATAGACAACAGAGGTTTGGATCATATAGCAGAAGGCTCTCTGCCCACCCTCCTACCAGTTCTCACTTACCTTATTAATCTGGTAATATTAAATTTTAAATTAATTTAGCGACCACAATCTCAGGTTTCTGAGCTGGTAATTAATCAGTCCCCACTACACATGTCTCTTGCAATTCAATAATCGCGAACCAGCGATAAAAGATGCAAAATAACCATAGGGGGATTTGAATGATAGCTCTAGGCCTCTCCCGTTGCCGTCAACACATCATTAGGAGCTTGAAATGTATCAGAGATGAGTAGGAAGTCCTGGTAGGTTCGTTCAGGGGAACTGACTCTGCCTACACAGCCTAAACTCATGTAACCTTGCATCCAGCTGACACGATACATCAACTACTGGATATTAAGAACATAAGAAAGAAGAAACACTGCAGCAGGCCTACTGGCCCATGCGAGGTAGGTCCAAGGCTCCTACCGGCTTAAGCCAATGCCCCAACCTAGTCAGGTCACAGTCACTTAAGGAATGACGTTCGCAACTTTCTTTTTATCAAGAGGAACTCGAGTATATACGTCAGGGTCATCTAGCACCTGTGGGATGACAGGCACTCAAAATCCAAGCAAAGGGAAGGTAAGTCCAGTTCCTTGAATCAAGAACACCTCACCAGCAAAATAATGCACAAATACAAAATAATACTATACTACTTCGAGGACTAAAAGTGTCAAAATGGCATCAACACAATGCATTAAAATATACCAGCCTTTTTCTAAGTTGAAAATAGCATAAAATACCGACAAGTTGAAGATTAAGACACCTGTGCAGCAGTTAGGTGTCTTTATTGTTGAGACGCTTCACCTACACAGCAGACTTCTTCAGTCAAATACAGAGACAGCAGGTGTAGTAGTGAAATGATGTAATCAGTCCATCAACCTTGAAGGAGAAAGTATTTGAGGTGGTGAGTCCCTCAGCCTGGAGAAGAGTTCAGCTCCATGGAGCTGAACTCTTCTCCAGGCTGTAACGGCCAATTTGAAAAGCCAACTTTAGAGGGGAGGGCCGCAGTTGCCAGTTATATCCACATAAATCCTGCACACCAGAAGTGTAAGCTGGTTGTTAGAGGCGGTGATAAGGTCCTGGTGTAAAATGGCTTCAAATATTTTGTAACTGTTGACACTGTGCAGTCTGGAATGTACCTGAAAGTGAATTCATAATTTCATGTGAGGGCCGCATCCATTTCCTGGATCACATGCGGTCCTCTGGCCGCAGGTTGGGGCCACTACACCGGTCAGCCACACATGCAAATATTCCCTTGAATCTTGCGTAAGATACAACACACCAACGAGTCAGTAGGAGTCAGACAGAGGAGCCAGGATAGTTAACCTGGAAGATTAGAGTAAGAGTCTGTAAAAGTTCACTGTTTACACAGTGGAAACCTTTATTTCCCCCCCACCAGGAAAACCACCACCACCGTTCCTCTTGATTAAGCTGTAGCACTGGATATACTGTAGCATTCAAGCTTAATAAAGATGTAAGAAGTAAACTGAAGTTTACAGTAAAAAATTCAATTTCATTCTGTTTTGTATATATACTGTCTTCCAGTTATGTCCTTGAACTTGTATTGATGAAGCCACTGGATGGCGAAACGTCTACAATTAATATACCGAGATGTTGCACATGTGTCTAGTTCTTCACTCTTGAGTTATATTATGAAGGAGGGAGAATGATGGAGCAGTGAGACGGTAGCATGTGAGTGACCCACAACCAGAGCCAAGGTAATTACTGCAGTCAATTATGGTTATAATTAAGGCAGACCGGTGCACCTAATGGCAGGCCAAGTATCGGTCCGACTCGTGTATATACACCGGAAGAGAGAGAGACGGAGGGAGAGAGGTGTTAGGGTATATACGCAGAGGTGTGTAAATCTCTCAGTGTATACACATTGAGCGGTCTCTCAATGTATATTTACGGGTTTAGCGTCACCTTGATTACACTGATATACACTGAGGTGTCTCTCTCAGTGTATATACAGTGTGTTTAATTTGATCAATATATCAGGGAATAAGTTAAATTAGTCTTGTGGTTTACAGGCGACAAATAGCCTTAATGACTCTTGTGTAGTAGACAGACTTTAAATCCTAATGAAGCAAATCAACCAATCAACCAACAAAAGCCAGGGGATGTATGGAGATAAACAGTATAATAACCAATGTGATGTGTAAAGATATCTTATTAATGAAAATAGGATACCAGATATATTAATCTGATTGCAATAGATAAGACAACTGTAGATATAAATCCAAATGTACTCCTGTTAACCCTTTTGGGGCCTAGTTCCTAGGCGTTTTGTGTATCCATATGCTCTTGCACTACCATTCACAGGATGGATGCGAGGTGCACAATAAACTAGCCATTTCGGTGGCAAAATCTAATTTAGACTAATCTTGGAAAGACTGCAAGCGTTCAACAATCGGGCAGTCAGACACGTGAGCAATTAAGACACGTGCGAAACATCTAGGTATCGTTATTTGTAGACGTTTCGTACATCCTGAATGCTCAGAAAAATCACTGTCATTTTGCAATAGGGTCAAATTTACAACAATAATACTGGATAGATGCAACCTTAGTGCATGTGAGACGAAATTACATAAGAAAAATAACTGAATCAGCTGTCACGAATTTCTCCATCTCATGGGGCGAGTGGAAACCTGACGCTATCAAGGCACTGTTTTTGAAACCAACTGTTCACACCTGATCTGCAGTCGCTGTCACAAGATATATAACTAATTCTGTTCATTCACCGTTTTCTGATAGATCACTGTGACCAGCACGGGTAAGCCAGTGGTCACTGTTGTCATAGTCCAGCAGTGACACATCACTGACTGGCACTGGTATGCCAGTGGTCACTGTTATGGCCAGCAGTGACACAGGTATCCCCGCCAATTCTGGATACGACCCCCGGAAATACACACTCCAGATGTTAGCTTCAGCAATATAGCTTACTTTCATTAGCTTCTGGAGTATAGCTTTGAGCCTGTGAACGATATTCTAGCGCTAAACCCGTACGTTCTTAGATGTACCGATATATTTACTTTAGAAAATAGCTGAGCTATAGAGATGTTGCATAAACATCCACCAGTGTTGATGTTTGCAACACTGATGTCTTAAGCACTAAGTAGCAGCAACATTACACCTCTGAAGGAACACAGAAGCAACACTAACTGTGGAGGGTCACAGCAGCAACAGTCTAGCTGTGGAGGGTCACAGCAACAACAGTAACTGTTTAGGGTCTCAGCAGCAACAGTAACTGTTTAAGGTCACAGCAGCAACAGTCTAGCTGTGGAGGGTCACAGCAGCAACAGTCTAGCTGTGGAGGGTCACAGCAACAACAGTCTAGCTGTGGAGGGTCACAACAACAGTCTAACTGTTTAGGGTCACAGCAGCAACAGTATAGCTGTGGAGGGTCACAGCAGCAACAGTCTAGCTGTGGAGGGTCACAGCAGCAACAGTCTAGCTGTGGAGGGTCACAGCAGCAACAGTATAGCTGTGGAGGGTCACAGCAGCAACAGTCTAGCTGTGGAGGGTCACAGCAGCAACAGTCTAGCTGTGGAGGGTCACAGCAGCAAGTCTAGCTGTGGAGGGTCACAGCAGAAACAGTCTAGCTGTGGAGGGTCACAGCAACAACAGTCTAGCTGTGGAGGGTCACAGCAACAACAGTCTGTTTAGGGTCACAGCAGCAACAGTCTAACTGGAGGGTCACAGCAGCAACAGTCTAGCTGTGGAGGGTCACAGCAGCAACAGTCTAGTTATGGAGGAGCTGTAGAGGGTCACAGAAGAAACAGTCTAGCTGTGGAGGGTCACAGCAGCAACAGTCTAGTTATGGAGGAGCTGTGGAGGGTCACAGCAGCAACAGTCTAGCTGTGGAGGGTTACTGTGGCCAGACTCACCTCCTCAATATTGACCGAGGCTTCCCTGAAAAGGTCGCTACTTTAATTACCCCTGCAACACCCTGCCATGAGGCTCTGCAACACCCTACCACGACTTTCTGTAACACCCTGTCACGAGGCCCTGCATCACTGCCACGAGACTGCAACACCCTGCCACGACTTTCACAAGGCCCAGCAGCACCTTGCCAGGAGGCTCTGCAACACTGGGACAAGGCCATGCAACACTGTCACGAGGCTCTACAATACTGCCACGTAGATCTGCAACACTCCCACGAGGCCCTGCAACTCTCAGAGCAGCAGACAGCAGTTCTCAGGGAGCAATTCTCAGGTAGCAGCAGGCGGCAGTTCTCAGGGAGCAGTTCTGAGGCAGCACCGGGTAGGTGTCAGGAGTAGCAGGTAGTAGCAGTTCTCAGGCAACAGCAGAAGGTAGCAGCGGGCAGGTCTCAGGGAGCCCCACACACAGAGCTCGTCAAACAGGTCTTAGACCAGCAGCGTCAGTGCACGTCCAAGAGACCTGAGCTACTGGTCCTTCAGGTCCTCCTGTATATATGTATGTGTGTGTGTGTGTGAGAGAGAGGGGGGGATGGAGGGAGAGAGAGAGAGAGAGAGAGACAGAGGGGGGCAGGCTTTTATGTTTATGTCTGTACGTACTGCTGTCTGCATTAAGCAACTTTTCTATAAGAAAGCAACTTCTTCATAACTAAGAAAGCAACTTCTCCATAATTAAGAAAGAAATCTTAGGTGAATCTTTCACATTTCCTGAGAGATTAGTGAGAGATGTGGTGAGACTCATGAGAGGAACTCTTAGAGGGACTGTCTCCCTTCCCACATCATTGACACATTTTTCAGTGTAATTTTGAATGAAGTTTAGAGGTGGGGATTACGAGGCTGAAAGGAGGATGAGGACAGAGGGGGAGGAAGAAGACCAACGAGGAGGAAGAGGAAGACCAAGGAGGAGGATGAGGAGGAGGAGAAGGAGGAGGAGGAGGAATAGGAGGAGGAGGAGAAGGAGGAGGAGGAGAAGGAGGAGGAGGAGGAGAATAAGGAAGACCAAGGAGGAGAAAGAGAAGGAGAAATACGAGGAAATAAGCAAATGTGCAACATCTGGATAACTTGAAGATACGAAATACAGGTTCCAAGGTACAGGGAATGATTACCTTATCTTCCACTGTCTCCAGTGTATAGTTCTACAAGACTTTTGGGACTGATAACCTTATCTTCTACTGTCTCCAGTGTATAGTTCTACAAGACTGAGGGACTGATAACTTCATCTTCCACTGTCTTCAGTATATTATCTACGCATTCAGTTACCGTATTTTCGGGCATATAAGGCGCACGAGTATATAAGACTTATAAGACGATGTTTGCAAGCAGTTGTAACGTAACGTTAGTAAACAACTGTTATAAGTAACACAAAGTCTACCCTTGACTCTTACCTTCAACATATAAGACGCAGGCTGATTTTCCAAGACTTTTTTCTGGAGAAAAACGAGCCTTATATGCCGGAAAATACGTTAATAGAGCCAATGGTTGGCGAAACGTCGTCAAATAAAACTAGCCAGCAGGTGTTGCCCTTGTTGCTATGTCCTTAACTTGTACTGTATCCCATTATTTTAAAGAGGAGAAACGGGGAGGAAGAGAAACGAGGAAGAACCGGAAGCAGGAAAACGAGAAGGATGAATGGAACAAACGAGGAAGAAGAGTACAAAGAGAGAGTTTCTGAAGTGAGGATAAAGGCCAGAAAGAAGAGAAATGGGGAAAGGGAGGGCAGGAAGAGGAGAGGAGATCAGAGAAAAGTAAAGTAATCAGAAAATCACCATTAAAGACCACACCAGCAGTGGTCATAACAAGACCACTAATAAAGACCACACCAGCAGTGGTCATAACAAGACCACTATTAAAGACTACACCAGCAGTGGTCATAACAAGACCACTATTAAAAACCACACCAACAGTGGTCATCACAAGACCACTATTAAAGACCACAACAG
Organism: Cherax destructor; assembly: GCA_009830355.1. Lineage (NCBI taxonomy): Eukaryota > Metazoa > Arthropoda > Malacostraca > Decapoda > Parastacidae > Cherax > Cherax destructor. The sequence goes on along the minus strand of WNWK01001915.1, from coordinate 174,316 downwards.
CAGTGGTCCTCATCACAAGACCACTATTAAAGACCACACCAGCAGTGGTCCTCACCGATCCATTTTTAATACCCAGTTCAAGAACTTTTTACATGAAATTTTACGTCACATTACAAAGAGGAAAAAAATGAAGCAACTTTAAATATTAAATTTAAAATTCTACCCCAAAAAATACATGAATATAAATTGTCATTTTGACTCGGTTAAAAAAAAATTATATACACAATATACACCGAGTGCTTGACAAACATACACATCATTAAATATTGTATGACCTGTCAAGGTTGTATTATTAATACAAATATGGTAATGAATTTTATATAGAGAGGCAAACTTACTACACAGCTGCAAGTGAAGGTTGGAAATGGTTCAAGAGGCTAGAAAGCAATAAGGTAGATTGAGTGTCTAGGTGGGGTGATGAGGGGTAGACTCGACCCCCGGTGATACAATTCTGTGAGTACAAACATACATTATATATATATATATATATATATATATATATATATATATATATATATATATATATATATATATATATATATATATGAAAACAATCGCAGACGGGCGATCTTAACTATGCAAGACAAGCCAGGGGGTGGAAATCTTTAACTCAGGTACTTTCACACTTCTCAGTGAGTCAGCAGGAGCTTTGCAATGTTGCAAGAGAGCAACTAAAGCAGAGAGAGTTCTCAGAGTAGAGTAGTGCGGATGTGTCACCGGCCACGGCTATAGTAAAGGTAAATGTGGCCGGATAGTAAAGGTAAATGTGGCCGGTGACACATCCGCACTACGCTACTCTCAGAACTCTCTCTGCTTTAGTTGCTCTCCTCTTGCAACATTGCAAAGCTCCTGATGAAGTGTGAAAGTACTTGAGCTAAAGATTTCCACCCCCGGGGCTTCTCTACAGCGACGTCAATACAGGCTGACAACAACCATCTTTATTTAATGCATCCCTAATGTTTCATAAGTATGCTTTATAACGAATTGTCATTATAACGCATTTATAAATAAGAGGTATCTACTATATAAGGTACGTTCCGTACCCTCAGTTCTACAACGTAAGTCTTCTAACTTCAAACACGCACACTACGTCCGCTTCGTTTTCTAAGCTCTACAAAGCCGCCGTAATTGTCGTAGTTAACTGCTCTCAAATCCAGAATTACGGAGCTGACAAGCCACCATCACTGGAGCAGGAACTGCAAGGTGCCTGTTTTTGTGAGGTGTTTGTGATCTACCCCTGAGCTTCCACGCACCTCCTTCCCCATCACAAACCTAGTGTGTCCGGCCTAACACAAATCGCTTGTTAGCTCATACTTACTAGAGCCTGTGCGAGGCTGAGAATACTGCCAACACCCATACTGAAATATATAATGTATATATATACTGAAAGGTGTATATAAACTAACTACTGAAAGAAGTATATACACTCATACACTACTAAACGGAGTATGTTCACTTATACACTACTGAAGGGAATATATACTTATACACTACTGAAGGGAGTATATACTTATACACTACTGAAGGGAGTATATATACTATGACAATTTGTATATATATCTCCTTCGAAAACAGGATATATTACAGCAAGAGGTGTATGCCTCTTGGTGTATATACACTGTTAATTTTAATCCCTATTTTAATGAATAAAATATTCTTGAGTGTTGGTGAACATGCATTGTTAATGACCCTGGTGTACTAGAGGCGCTTTAAACGCAATTAATCAACAATGATGGCTGCCTCAGTGTACATGCGATGAGTGTTGTAATAAACCTTTGCTTTGGTAATTAGGCTGTCCCTAACTAGTGTCACACAG